>CAUHTR010000551.1:0-120770 GCA_959609185.1 Schmidtea polychroa | reverse complement strand
ATGTTTAAAGATATGATTTTGTTTATATTTTATAGCTCTGTGTATATTTACAACCTTAGCCCCAAGTGAAAGATAAAGCCTGAGAAGCCTCCAATGAAGAACATAGTTCTTCTTTGGATAATGCGTGAGCATTAGCTTCTCAACTTTTGAGTTAGGTGGGCACATCTTTTCCGGTCCAATCGGAAAGTCATTTAAAAAATCATGGAAATCAATCGGAATCTCGATATCAACTTCCATAGTATATCCATATGGAAGTGTTTCGATATCCGCAACATTCACACACTCATCCAAAACTTCATTCAAGCCATCATACACCCAAGTAAAATCACCATAGGGAAGACTTTGGCTAAGAGCCCAACCATAAAGATTATTATATCAATATACAATAATTCTGTATCATCTGAAGCAGCCGTGTAATGTTTGTTAACAAATGTTAACCCACCCCGTATTCCTCCCTCGTAAAAATTGAACATTTCCATGTCCTGTAAAAGTTCTATGGGTTCCGTTAATGTCATAAGCGCTGAGGCCAATGACATACGGGAATTCCATAGAAATTTAAAGGTTCCAATCCATTGTATGCAATGGCATTGGCCCGGAATTGTTGAAAGTAATCAGCGAGTAGGAATACATCGAGTTTGAGGTAGGTTAACATATAGTCACGCAATTTATACAGTTTTGCTGCGTCCAGATTAGTTGTGCCTTAGCGTACTCATCTTCGCTAACACCAGACCAAATAGGAGGTAGTTCATATGTAGTCTCAAGAACATCAAATGAGGTAGCAAAATCATACGGAAAAATACCTTTACAGTCAACTATAGTACCTTGAAAGACAGACGAAGTTAAAGGAAGAGAAGTTAGTGTTTTCACAGCCTTAGCTAAAGAGCAATTAACAAATTGCATAGAATCTATAAATCTCACAGTCAATTTATTAATATGTACAATTAACGAAATAAATTTTTCGGTTGAGGTAGGAATTATGTTCAAGTCCCAAGATGGAAAGCCATTGAGACCGTGTTTTAAAATATGGTGGAGGTCATAACCTCGTAAATTATGAAAGACAATAGGTAGTAGACGATAAATTCGACGAGCAAACATTACATTTTCGGCAAGATGCCCCTAGATATTTACCAGAGAAATGACAGTGGTCTCTTACCGGATTTACTATAGGTTTTTACATAAGTAGCAATTTCTACAAGATTTAAACTGACGTTCCTCAATGAAAGACATCGGTCCCTATCAACTTATTACCTTCCATATCATAATACGGTATCACAACAGTAGTAGCAATTTCCTCAACTTTTTTAAGAAAATCAGTAATACAGTCAAGGCCATAAAATTCAAAATATTGTTTAGTATTTTTATAATTATTTATTAATAAAAGGCCTGCTGAACTAGGTATATGAATTTGATGATGACGAACATCAGGGGGTAAAACCGACTCAAAATCGGCATAAATTACAAAAGGTGGTGTTATTGTTTTTGAAAAATTTGAAATTCGAGATTTTATTTGAGGGTAAAGTGTAAAGGGTTGTACCTGTCTGATTTTTGGCACATAATGCGACATGAATATTAAACGCGTTATCTAATCGGAACCCGTTAAGACAGTGTGGACACCATTGACATCTTATTTGAACGTTACAGTCCGGGGTCCGATGGCAGTTCATTAGTCTATTGATATTGGTCACAGCAGTATAATGATATCGATCCTTATTTTCTAATAATAACAAATAAATTGGGTTTCCGTCAGTGACCTTAGATCGATGGATAAGACTTAAATGAGGATGGTGAAAGACATAATTATCAGGGGTTTCATCGTCATCAATTATTATAGTTGGAGTGTATGAAAGCACATTAATGGCTAATTTTTAAATTTATGTTTTTCTTTTCAAATTTAGGAATGTTAATTAATTTCATGGGACAATCCGTGACTTCGTCATATTTTAATTCACTCAAAAATTCAGGATATTTAGATACTCTTTGAGGATTTTCACCTATTTGATCTTTCTTTAATAAGTAAAGAATGGAATACAGAAAGCATTTATCGTCGCTATTTTTGATGTTTAGTATAGCTTTCTTATTTTTCAATTCAGAATGGGTTTTAATATATTGATGTGATAATAAAATGTATCTCAAGAATGTTGATAACGCGCCATCCACTGCCTAAATATGTAAATTGTTCTATTTTTTCATTTAGTTTATGAACCCCTTCGTTTAAAAAGTCATCAGAAAATGTCGTTGCATTATTAGAAAAGTAATTGTCACGGATTTCACCATCTTTTTCAAATCGAATTAATATCGCAAATTGAATTTTGACGATCCCCATTTTATTAATTTCTTTTATTAATTTCGTTTTGATTTTATCAGTTAAAATTATTTTAATTAATTGCGCATCTGATACATCAAAACGTAAAGTCTTGATAGCGCCATTTAAATTTATTGTGATTAAGGGTTCATTCTCTAAGGAAGAACCTCCAAATTGAATCAACTCATTATTTATAATATCTACATTATTTATAATAGGTATAATTTCATTATCTACAATATTTTCATTATTTATAATTTCATTATTTATAATAGGTATAATTTCATTATCTACAATATTTTCATTATTTATAATAGGTATAATAGGTATAATAGGTACAATTTCATTATTTATAATAGGTATAATTTCGTTATTTACAATAGGTATAATTTCATTATTTATAATAGGTATAATTTCATTATTTACAATATTTATAGAGTCATCATCATCACTGATTTCGATGACTTCCTTTTTAATAATTTTATTAGGTATATTATTTTCTATATTTTCAGCAGGTCTTTTATTTTTTGATGTTTTATTTTGTATAATATTTAAAATATCACAGTTATTTTATTAATTTCCCTAAATAGGTCTTTTTTATTTACTTTAAAAGAATTTAAATGATTTGAATGTTGTTTAAAAAATTCTTTATATCTAACGCTCTGGGAAGTTTTGCATATGGGTCATATAAAAAATTTGATGCCATTAAATTTATGCATGTAATATTTTTTCATGTTTTTATAGCATGAAATACCATGACCGATTGACGACATGCAATATCTTGGGAAAAAAGAACCTGATAAAAAAAAATTATATAAATTAATTTTTAAAAATTAATTCATTAACATATAAATAATAATAAAAAATCAAATATCGCAATGTCGATATTTTGATGTTATTATCATTCATTATTATACAAGTCTTTGTAATGAAAACTTGTATAATAATAAATGTTAATACTTAACTATTTAAGGCCATGTCTTTGTTATAACTTGCACATGTATTGGATGAGCACTGCATTTTCAGCATAATATTTTCTTCATTTTCCTCATTTTCATTATTATTATTATTATTAATATTATTATTATTATTATTATTATTATTATTATTATTATTATTATTATTATTATTATTATTATTATTATTATTATTATTATTATTATTATTATTTATATTATTATTATTATTATTATTAAAGAGAAGTAGCTGCATGCTCACTGCAGACTACTATATAGCTACATGCTTACTGTAGACTATATTATTATTTATATTAAAGAGAAGTAGCTGCATGCTCACTGCAGACTACTATGTAGCTACATGCTTACTGTAGACTACATTATTATTATTATTATTATTATTATTATTATTATTATTATTATTATTATTATTATTATTATTATTATTATTATTATTATTATTATTATTAATATTATTATTATTATTTTAACTATTGTAGATGCACATTGCAAACTACAAGGATTTATTTTATAACTATAATTTGTAATCACTTTTTAAATATTTTCATAATAATTTCAAAAAACGTAGTATTTACTTCATATAATCATTTTCATCATAAATCATAAATCATTTTCTTCATAATTTTCGTCATATTTTCATCATTTTCATCATAATTTTGGTCATAAATCATTTTCATTTTCTTCATAAATTTTCGTCATTATTTCATAATAAATCATTTTCATCATAATTTCATAATAAATCATTTTCATCATAATTTTGGTCATAAATCATAAAGCATTTTCATCATAATTTTGGTCATAATTTCATAATAAATCATTTTCATCATAATTTTGGTCATAAATCATAAATCATTTTCATCATAAATTTTCGTCATATTTTCATTATAATCATTTTCTTCATAAATCATTTTTTCATCATAATTTTTTTTTGGCATATTTTCATCATAAAATCATTTTCTTCAAGAGTTTCATTTTATCATCATAATTTTTATCCAAATATTTAAAAAATTTTTATCAAAATGTTTTTATGAAAATATTTAAAAAAGTTATTACGAAATTTTAAATATATGTAAAAAAAATATATAAAAAATAAATAATTCTTACATTGGGATTCCATGTCGGAATCATCCTCAGACAGGATATTACCAATTTCATCATCATCTTCAGAGAGGACATTGACATTATTACCAATTTCATCATCTTCAGAGAGGACATTGACATTATTACCAATTTCATCTTCAGAGAGGACATTGACATTATTGTTTTCAGAGAGGGCATTGACATTATTATTAATTTCATCTGCATCAATGTCAACATTGAAAACTGGGGCAATTGAAACATTTTCTAAAATGAAAAATTAATTTAATAAAATGAAAAATAATAAAATTTACTTTTTTCTTTGAAAACTGGGGCATAATTAGGGGCATCCGTTTGCCCAATAAAGACGACATCATCGTCGCTATTTTCATTATCATTTTCTGTAATGAAAAAATTAATTTAATAAAAATTAAAATTATAAATTTACCAAAGATCTTATTAGGGGCATCAGTTTGCCCAAGAAAAACGACATCATCGTCGTCGCTATTTAAAACCTTTTCTAAAATGCAAAAATTAATTTTAATAAAAATTAAAATTATAAATTTACCGAAGATATTTTCCACATTTAAAATCGAATCGTCTTCGGTAACTTTATACCAGTCGAATGGTTCTAAAAGAATAAAATAAAATATAATAAAATATAATAAAATAAATTACCATTCGTCAAAAGACTTCTCAAAACGCGATTGTTAATAGGTAAATTGTTATTTTGCATTTTAGTTAGTTAAAGTGATTTTTGAAAAATTTAGAAAAATTGTGACAAATTTTAGATTTGTCGATGTTTATAAAGAGAATGAATATTTTCCTGTCCCAGCCAATGAGAATATGGACACACACACATATACACTGAATATTTTACTCTCTCAACCAATCACACGCATGCATGTATGTAATGTAAATCACTCAAAATTACATGTGACTGTCTTTGTTAGTCATGCCTTTGTTAACTTGCACTGTGCATGCTTCAGGCATAGGTAGTCTTTATGTTACAAATAATAATATTTATTTGAATAATAATAAAATTAATTAAAAATAATAATATTTTTCACAATAATAATAATATTAATAATATTAATAATAATATTAATAATAATAATATTAATAATAATAATATTAATAATAATAATAATAATATTAATAATAATAATAATAATAATAATAATAATATTAATAATAATAATAATATTAATAATAATATTAATAATAACAATCACAACAACAAAGGAAATGATACATTTATTAAACATCAAATTTTATTAAACATTTTTCTTTAAACATCAAATTTTTTGTACAATAACCAAGCTAAACAATGTTGACCACATGTTTGGGTCAAGGGATTTTGAAACATAGTTTTATTATATACAACAGGTTTCCCCATTGTTTGTAGTTTTGATATCAACAAAGCCGGGTAATAAAAACCCATAGGATCGAACACGAATATATTACCAGGTTTCACATATATAGCTATCCAATGTTCTCCACCAAGATGAGACGATTGAGTATTGACGATTATTGCTTGATTATTGCTCAAATATGGAATTTTATCTAGAGGAAAAACTCCAACAAATTCATTTCCCAATATCTGTTTTCCGATTTTATTGACCTGAACAGAACTACTTAAATAAATCCAGAGTATAAAAAACAACTTACTCCATGATAACTTTTTTGTGTTTCAATATACATTTATACCAACACTGTTCTATTTGCAGTAATTTGAACTTCATTTTCAAATACTCCATATATTATAACATGTACTGGTTCAGTAATAGCTTTTGCAAACTTTATATCCAGGCGTAAATTTCCATTTTGAGGTAATTGACTTTGATTTAAATCAAAATCAGGGGCTAAAACAAATGTAAAAAATGGGTATTTGCTTTTAAAATCTTCTAGAGTTATTCCGCAATTCAAATTTTTATCTAAATAACCCAGATTTCTAACAATACTCTGCATATATGTCGCACAGTAATTGTCATTCTCGAAATCTTGAATATATGTTTCTCTATAATCAGTATTTTTCGACAAAGTCAATGATGTAACACCAAAGTTTTTGAAAATTGAGCTGGACGCAGTATATGATCCATTATATTGTGCTTCACTTTGAAATGTTATCAGAATAAAATTAGGCATTCTTCTGTCACCAAATATTTGTTCTTTATAGAATGATGAAGCACCTTTAGCAATAGCAAATTGTACAATTTCCTTTGTTTTTAATGGATAAATTGCATGTTTTGAATTAAGACCCAATTGATGACCTGCTAATACTGAGGGGTCTACTCGTACTCTTCTCACCAATAATTTTGCATCAACTAATTGACATATTGGTGTAGTAGTTGCACTAGTAAGAGATAATGCAGAATCAGACCTTTTCAGTCTAATATGTACATTAACTCCCGGTAGTAAATATTTCGGTTGATCCATAAAATCAAGTTGTAATGATGAGCACATGGTGAAAACCTTTGAGCCTTTTACCCACTTTTTTCTTTCATCATCACTGCCATAGCCCATAGGAGTAAGACATGTATTTTTAGTATCGGAATTGTAATTTAAAATAGTTTCTATTAATGCCTTGTGAATGAATGTATTATTTCCGCCCTCAATCTTGATATTATTAAATCCCAACACTGCATCTTTAAAAAGAGTATGAAACAGGAAATTGTTCGGTATTACATCTGCATTGGCATCCAAAACTTTTCTATCTTTATCTACAACCTTAATCTGAACAGTCAATAAAGTATCGTTCAAATCTAAATATTCGGTTTGCGAACCATTAATATAAAACTCGATATCATTTCTACTATCGGTAATTGAATTCATAGGAAAAACTTCCTCAAATGCCCCAAATTCTATTACAGCCTGGGGCGACGGTCTATCAAATATACATAATTCAGATTTACCACAAATCATTTTGCAAATATAGTTCCATGTCCTTTCATTCGTTTGTTTATACGTGATATTCCATGTCTTTTACGATTTGGAGCATGAGCTGGAGCTGGAGCTGGAGGTTTTTCTTTTTGAAACATACCTGCAACCCCGGGTAAAACTTTCCCTAATTCTGCTAAAGCATTTGTTTTTAGAGATGGTAGTATTTTCTGTTCATTCATAATAACATCTTTTGCAGTTTTCATGCCAAAACTACCAATACGTTTAAGAATAGGCAGGGCAAATCTACCAATTGTTCTCAACCATCCTGATCCGTACTGTTTACCAATAAAATATGGTAATTCACCACCAGATTGGCTACCACTATACATACTAATAATATCAGAATTAGCCATCTACTTTACGAAAATGTAATGTCAAATGAGTTTTTGAACCTTTTGGAAATTCGATTAATTGACCAGAATCATCTCTTATATTTATTTCTATATTGTTTATACAAGATGTTGAAACAGGTAGATACATGGGATTTTCTACATTGATTTGTACAACTTCATCTTGATCATGTTTTTCAATCCATATAGATTTCATTAAAGGAACACTAGAATCGCCAACAATAACTGGTTCCACGATATTACTGTAAATGAACATTTGCTGATGATGTTTAAGGATTTTCGGTTTGTTTGTTCCTTCACAAATTTGTTCATTTTGTGTACATACTGGTTTAGTCAATCCTAATGTTTTTGCCAAATTTGAGTCAAATTTAACTTGACTAAGATTAGAATTTATACTAAATCTAAATACTTTATCTTTTTGAAGCTCAAAAACTGTTAAAATATCGCTACAATACTCACCTAAATAAGATTGTAATTGTTCGAGGTCTGTAATATATAAATTATCTTTAAAAGTATATGCATGCTCTGTTATTTCAAAGTATGATAGCTTAAATTTGAATTCCACTAAATTATTAGTTTTTGGAAGTGTAGAGAGATTTATTTTGACTGTATCATTAAATACATTACGTAAATCAGTAAATCCAAGACGTTTAGCATCAGCCACTGTAGAAAATATAATTTCGAATGGCTTATTCAAGCAATTCATGTATAAATATTGACCATCATCATAAATTATAGGTTTCCTTGATTTCGATGAACTCGTCAAGTTTTAACTATCTTTATCAATAAGAACACTAATATATTCCGTTACTGCTACTTTCTTATTATATTCAATAACTGATTTGCTATAGATTGGGAATAAATTGTATGCAAATGTAAAATCCAACAGAGCAACTTCCCAGTCATTATCCAAATAGGTGGGGTTTTGGAGTTCGATGATGAATTTGCTTGCTTGATTTTCTGGATGAATTAATGGACAACTATTGCTCGGCAAAATAGTATAAAAATTCACTTTACTAGGTCTTTTGCTGATATCCATGAAGGGTTTTGATAACCATGCCATTTGACATAGTATTGTTTATCCTTACCGACCTTTTTAGTTTTCAATATTTTTTGAATTCTAAATACTTTTGGGGAGGAATGACTTGTAATTCCTGCTCATAAAATTTCCCCTGTACAATATTATTATCATTGTCTTTGATGACATACATTACAGGATTCTGTTTAGTATTTATTTTTGAAATTACAAAGACTTCATCACTCCAATTTGTATCAAAATTTTTAATAAATGGTGATGCACTAATTTTACTAATTCTAACATGGTCACCGACTTTATATTTAGGTTTTACAATTTTTACAGATTTCTTAGAAGTCAATGATGTTTTTGATGTAATATCAACCGGTCTCAATCCATTCAGTCCTCGATGTGATGAATGATTATAACTTGTTATTATTTTCGGTAAAGCATTTACCCATTTTTTATTACCTTGATGCACGAACAATTTCTTTAATCTATCTCTCAATGTTCGATTAAATCTTTCAACATGGGCAGCTTTGTATTGAGAATGTACCGAATAGTGATTTATTTTCAGTTTATCGAGGATTTGCTTAACTTTGCTATTGTAGAATTCTTTACCTAAAATAATAATAATAATAATAATAATAATAATAATAATAATAATAATAATAATAATAATAATAATAATAATAATAATACCTAAATCTGTTTGCAAGTTATTAGGATGTCCATCTTTAAATAAAATATTAATTGCCTTGGACATTTCTTCTGCAGATTTTGCCTTGACTGGTATTGCTCGTGCAAACCTGCTGTATACATTAATACATGTTAAAATATATTTATTCCCATTGTTAATTTTCGAATAAGGTATCATCTCCATCAAATCCATTTGCCATAAATCGTCAATACCGAATGTTTTATACGCTCTTGTTGGAAATCTTTTCCGCATTGGTTTTTTCAAACTGTACGCAAGCTGATCTGATAACCACTTCTGGGTTTCTTTTTTCGAATTCGGAACTCTTTTGTTTAATTTTGCCACTCCACCGAAACCGGCTTCGTCTTCTGGGTTCGTCCAAATCTTCTCCATTACAAAGATTTAAAATTAAATTTAATGTCGGGCAATGAAGGATTAGCACCCATTGTTTATGATTGATTTCCTACAACTCCACCTAATAATGATAATGCCAGAGGTATCAATGCACCAATAAATCCACCTTGTTGTTTATATATAATTTTCCTCATTTGCTTACGATTTTTATTATTTACTAAAGATAACAATGGTTTCCTATGTTTGCTCAATAAATGCTTTTTTGATTTACTGATTTTAATTTTTCCTTTGACTACTTTAAGTATAATATTGAGTAAACCATCGACAACAAAATTTGGGAATGATTGCAATATATTCATTCTTTTCATACTCGGGGCCTTTAACAATGCATTAAAAAATGGAAAACTGCGATGATTTTTAACTACTTTTTTACTGGTTTTACGGGTTTTACGGGTTTCACGTTTAGGTTTTGGATTTTTCGAAATAAGATTCATTGCAGAGAAATTTTCAGTTACAAGTTTTTTAGACGGTGTATAACTAGTTGTTGGTGGAACCTTTGGAACTTTAATAGTCTTTCTAATACCTTTTCTTAATTTCCTAATATTTTTCACCCTTGCTTTTAGAAACATTATTATTCATAGAGGTTTTCAACTTTGTTTATAAACCATGGCACCTTTTGGGTTGAAAATATCGGTTTTTACTCGTAAATCATCGGGACATTGTTGTGTGAAATCAAGAAATATATATCCATGAGGTATTTTTGTAGCATCTTGAAATGCACTGATAAGAAAATTACGATTGTTAGGGTATGCTTGACGTGCAAGAAAATCAATCACTGTTGCATCTCTAGGATTCTTGAAAATGACTAAATATTGTACATTTAAATTACGTGTTCGATGTGCCCCACCTTGATGAAATAGATTTTGTGTTATGAAATAGATTTGCTACATGTCTGCTGATCTTTGTAAATAAATTATTAAAATCTTTTTCTTTATTAGCTTCTTGATACAAATCATCGATAATAATGACATCACCTTTCTTTAATCGGCTGGACCAGTTTTTATCGAATCCCTTTACTATTTTCATGTTTTTTAATTTACAGAAACTTGATTGAGTTAATCCATGTTCTTCATCAGCACCTCTATGCCAATAAATCCTGTTGAATTTTGATTTGAATAAATTTGATTTTAGTAATTTACAAACAAATAATGTTTTTCCACTACCACTCGGACCAACGATTTGGTATACTGCATCATTTCTTAATTCCATTTCAAAATTTTATATATGTGTATTTGTTTATATTCAATGATTTAATGAACTCGTGCTCAATTTGTATATAAAGACTAATTTTCATAAATGATTTAATAATGTTAGCAAATATAAATTATCGAGGAAATTTTGATGTATCGAATATGAGGTTCCCACCAGGGAAACCCCAGCAAATTATCGATAGAAGCGGGAAATATCCGATAATATTTTTCAAGACTGGTAAATGCAGAATCATGGGATGTAAGAAACCTTTGGATATTAATAAATTACAATATCGAATAAATAATATTAAAATCCAATCAATTACCGTTACTATGGATATAGGACATAGTATCAATCTATATAACATGTCGAAAAAATGTGATTGTATGTTTGAACCAGAATTGTTTCCGGCACTAAGACTATTAAAATATAACCATATATGTGTCAACGTGTTTGCTAGTGGAAAGGTTGTCATGTTGGGGTTGAGAAATTTGGAGTATAGAGAATTTGTTGACAATGTTCGAAATGAGATAATTTCATTGGTCGATTTCTAATTGGTTAATTTCTAATTGGTTATTGATTGATTTAAACAAACGGTTTTTTGTTTAGGATTCATTTATTTCACTATGTATAAAATACCAAGCGCCGCGAATTTGATGAAGGAAATAGATGATTATGGTAAATTTTTATTTTTTGTTTACAAATTTAAATATTATATTTTTTCAGAAGAATATGCTGCAGTCATGCTAAAGAAATTAGCATTTCATTATCCGGAAATCAATGCAGCAGTATACAACAAGCCTGCAGAATTAATCCCCGGTTTGGTGTTCAATGCGACGGGGATAAGGATGTTGGAGATTTTCCATCAATTTATGTGGGATGTCAAGATAAATCGATCAATTAAACATGTGGATCCAGAATATTTATGTTATAATAGCTGTTCCTGCTGCAAAGCAAGATATCAGCGATATGTAGAATGGGTTTTGGTTAAAACTCTTCGGGATTTCCACCATATCAAGAACGCATTTTGAATGTTTTTAACAAATAAATGTTATTTAATTTTCGTTATTTAGTTTTTGATATTTTATATATTTTGATAATAGTAATAATAATAATAGTAAAAAACATTAATAATAGTAAAAACATTAATAATAATGAAACACATTAATAATAAATCTGTAAATAGAAAATGTAATAATTAAAACACATAAATAATAAATAGAACATATAACAAAACATGTGACAATGCAACATCAATGCATTTTGAATGCAATTTAAACAAAGACATGCTATAATCTGATTGGTTGATAGGCATGAGTCAAAGGTATAAAAACCCTGTAACATTTAAATTTATTCATTATTCACGATGACCAAGAAAATTTCAAGCACCGAAAAACCTAAAGAAATGGTACAACCAGTTCAAATGCTCCACAACTACAAAATGTATTTTTTGAAAGAAGAAATCAATATGAAATTGGTTGCACCAGTCAAGCTAATTCCAACTAAATTTAAATTCTTATCCGGCACGCTTTCAATGATTGATGTCAAAACTATTGATGATGTTTTTAAACGGATAGATTCGAATCTATCGTGTAATCAACATGCGTGGTTCAACAATAGATATGCAAGATTTTATGATGCTTTTGATGAAATCAGTTTCAAAGAAAATGAAAATTGGTATATAACAATTGCAATCCAGGGATATAAAGTTGATAATAATGATGTATATTCTCCTATTTGGAAAATTATGTCTGCTAGACTTTCACAAATATTTAAATGTTATATTTAATAAATGTATTAGTCAGATTTGTTTTTCTCTTTATTAATTGCAACATAAATGCAAATGACATGCAAATTTAACAAAGAAAATCTATAAACAAACTTATAATATAGTTTTAAAGTGATGAAAATGACTGCAGAAAAAGGTTAACATGATTAATTAATTACCGAATTATTTATTATTTAGAATTTTTAATCAACTTTTTGTTGGAAAAGTTAGCAGAAATATCTGGTGTGAAAATTGAGGACATATTATCTATTACAAATGCCTTAAATATCGGCTGGATAGTTGAGAGTGAAGATACAGGATTTGATGATGAGGAAGAAACTCAAGAAACCGATACTCAAGAAATTGATGAGGAAATCTATGAACCTATAGATGAACCTATAGATGAACCTATAGATGAACCTATAGAGGAACCTAAAGATGAATCTAAAGATAATATTACGAATGATTGTATTGATCATGTCGTTGAAAATATAATGAAATGTGGAGATGACGACTGCGAATGAGTTAATTAATAAATCTTAGTTAATTAGTGTTTTAAAAAATCAAACAAAATAACTATATTAATTTTTATTTAAAAAATCGCGATAAAACATAAAAAATAGCAACACCTGTTGCAAGTTTTACATAGTTTTTAAATTTTCTTTTCTGATCATCTATTTCCTTCGCATTTCTGGCGAGTTGATTCAGTACGCCCCATCCGCCATTGGCTTCAATCCATGGTTGAAACTTTGACTTGATTATCTAGAAAATATATATTAATAAAATATCGATTATAAAAGTATTACTTCTTGAGACCACTGATAATAATGTTCAGAGTCCCATAGACTTCTTTCGATTATAATTTTCATATAAGCGAACCCTACTAGTATTCGGGTCCACTTCATCTCCTCGTCGCATAGGCAGTTAAAAATCCTATTAAAATAGAATTTCTTCGTTTCGAGGGAATCGGAATTGAGCACATCCTCATAATCAATGTGATTTCCTTCTATGATCTTTTCTGTCCGATCGACCAGGAAACTTAGGCTTTCCATAATATTCTTGTTGACGAGTTCTCTTAAAAGATTTTCCATAAAATGAGACATTTTTACAATAATTTAAAATATGATGTTTTATTTATACTAATACTGTATGATTTTGATTGGTTGATAGACTATAAATGTAAAAGAAAGGTTTTGATTTGATACACCATGAAAACTATTCATATTGCTAATTATTATAACGAGTGTGTGCTCACACAATACAACAATAACAGTGGAGTCTTTTAATAAATCAATATGTGTTTGTCCGAATACAGCCAAGTTGATGGATATTTTATATATTCTCGACAAACCAAAATGGTCAAAGCATCCAGGAAAAAGAATATCTCAAAGATTGGAGAATTTAGAAAACAGTTATGAACTAACATTTGAATATATACAAAATATAAAAATTAAATTGATTGAACATATTGAAGTTTTCAATAACTCTATTGCTGAAAATAAAAAGAATATGAAAATAATTGATAAGAAGCATGATTATTTGTTAAAAAAGATTGAATTATTATTAAGAGAAATTCAAACAATCAAAGGATCAATAGAATACCTGAAAATAAATTCAACGTTACCAATTTCAAACAATATTGCTGCGAATAGTAGTACATCAATATTTAGTTTACCTTTGTTAATTTTACATTATTTTATTGTTTAAATAAATGTATGTTTTGTTGATTTGTTGAGCGTGACAGTACCCTTGTGAGCATTACCCATAGGGGGACAAAATATTTTGTCGGATAGACTCGGAGTATATAGATTAATAATAATAATAATAATAATAATAATAATAATAATAATAATAATAATAATAATAATAATAGTAATAATAATAATAATAATAATAATAATAATAGTAATTATAATAATAATAATAATAATAATAATAGTAATAATAATAATAATAATAATAAAAATAATAATAATAATAATAATATCTTTAGAAATAATAATCTTAATAACAAGATATATGGCTCATTCGAAAGGTCTTGGATTGAGCTTTAAAATGAATAATCAAAAAAAAATGAATAATCAATGAATAATTTTCGTTGGCGAGAACTTTGAAAAAATTAAAAATAAAATAATAATATTTTTTAAAAATAATAATAAAAATAATAATATTTTTTAAAAATAATAATATGACCTTGATGACTCATCGCGATGACTCATATGACCCTGAGAATGACCTTGATGAGTCACAGGATGACTCAGATGACCTTGAAAAATTTAGACGAGTCATAGTGTGAGTCATATGACCTTGAGAAATTTTTGATGAGTCATAGTATGAGTCATATGACCTTGAGAATGACCGTGGATGAGTCATTGGCTTTGTTTAAATGACCTTGAAAATTTTTATGACTCACCGGATGAGTCATACGACCTTGAAAATGACCTTACTGAGTCATAGTATGAGTCATATGACCTTGAAAATGTCCTTGATGAGGCATAGTATGAGTCATATGACCTTGAAAATGCCCTTGATGAGTCATCGGATGAGTCATGGTCTTTGTTTCAATGACCTTGATGAGTCATATGGCTTTGTTTAAAATTTGACCTTGAAAAAAAATTTTTTTACCCCCCGGGGGGTGTGTGCCAGAGGTGACATGTGCCAGTGGTGACACATCCTACTACTAATTCTAACTACAAAATTATTAAACTATAAGGATTATATATAAATTTGGGATGATGAAAATATAATTTATAAATGGTACATATAAAGTATGTATATATGTATATGTGTGTGTATATATATCTATAGATTAATTATAAATTATAAACTGAGGATGATGGCATATGAATTTTAACCACAAAAGTATAGATTATAATTAGGTAGACATCCATTTTTATAATAGATAGGATATGTAAATGATATAGGTATCGGGATCGTAAAATATGAACTTTATATGGAGATATACACTAAAAATGGATTGGGATCGTTGAGACATAAAGTACAAATAGTCCTATAGAATTCTAAGGTATAGGAAGGGGAATTGGCAATTAGTACTTGACTTGAACCTATCTAAATTATGAACTGGGACTTAGCCCCCTGAATCACCTTCATCATCAGGATTACATTAATTCGTTGAATCCATAAATTAGTCACATAGATATTTTTTTTGGAAATAAAAATAGTTTAGCTTACCTGATAAAACCAGAATTCTATACCCAATCATTCAAGGTATAAGCATTTAAGATATCATGAATTGGCATCATTAAATTATCTGGAAAAAGGACCAAACAACCTAAAATGTACCTAAAATAGAATGATCCCACTGAATATGACAATCCAGTCTAAGTGAGGATGAGGTGGGAAACTAAGGTTCCAACAGCTCACCCAGCACCGACGGGGCTGGTTGATTCAGTATTTAACTCATAAGTTACAATTATAACATAAAATAATATAACAATTAAGCCGCCAAATCGTAACGTTGATTGCAATTAACGCGAATAAACAAATTAATTTGATTAAATATAAATTATTGAAAATAAAGCATGATTATACTAAAATTATTATAAGATGGAGATTAGGGGCTGAATTTTGGTGATTAATACCAACAGATAAAGTTACGTTTTTTGAAATTATAATTTTTTGACTTTGGTAGAATATTTGTGATAACTATTTAGTAGTAATGGAGAATTTTTAGGACAAAATTTATAGATTACCCACCAGATTAATATCCGAAATTTCCTTATGCTGAGGTAGAGGTAGAAATTTGTTGTCTAATTACATTCCTGGTATGCCTAATTTTGTAAAGATTTCGAAAGCGAAATTCCCTGCACTTACGACAGGGCGATCCACAAGTGACCCACTCACCATCTTGCCACTTAGTTGAAAGGAGGGGCGGTAGCTGATGAGATTTTGAATCTACCAGAGAATTGAGAGCATTACGGCCTTTAATTGGGTTTATTTGATAGAATGTCTCAATCAAGTGGATCCGACGAAGCAGAATACCGGCAGAAGTTATCGGATTCATGACTGGAACCGGGGGCTGGACTTGGACAATTATGGACCGGTCATACGAAGTGGCCCAGAGCCCGATGCCCCGGCGTGGGTGAAAACAGAGCCCACCAACAATGTGTTACGAGAAGCCCGCGATCGAGCGGCCGTCGAGGTAGAAGTGGCCCAGATGCGACTGAGGAGACTCGAACTCCAGCTCAGAGCCGAAGCAGAGGGAGTAACCCCCGACGAGCTGGAGAAGGCAGATACCCCTCTACGAAAACGAGGGAGGCCCCGTAAGAACCCGGCCTAACTCATCGGTGGTGATAACTTGGACGAAACTATTTGATTGATCTAATTTAGTGATACTGTGTTGCGTTTGATTTTTTTTTGTTTTTTGTAGCAATTATGACGGATTGTAGAAATTTTATTAAAACTTTTATATTATAATTTTTCGTGCGTATTCATCGTATAATAAATCATTTTTTTGTCATTACATAGAGGTCTTATTGCGTATGGGGTGTCTCCAGGGACGAGATGACCCTCCCTACCCTTCATCTATTAATTTTATACAATTAATCGAATCGCCTTTACGCATCTGGAAGCTAGTCATGAAATTTCATCATTGTTTTCATTTAGTGTACAAACTACTCGAAAACCTACGCAAGGACCGCGAACAGGCCCAACAACAATCCGAAGACCTTCGAAGTCGGGTCGAGAGGCTCAAAATCAAGTGCCGAGAACTCGAAGGTACTTGGTTCAGTCCGGCTGAGATGAAGGAACGAACGACACACATCTCACAACTCCAGACCCAGGCGGAGTAGGATCAACTCGAAATCCGAGCGCCGAAGCTACAAGTGCGCTCGCTCGAGAGCAAACTGAACGAAAGGTTCATCCAGGACGCTCTCCGAGAGCAGATTCGCCCACTTCCGGTGGAGCTGGCCAAGATATACCCACCTGCCCAGGCAAGCAAGCCGAAACGTAAGCGGCTAGGGCGGAATACACGAGAAAAATTGAAAAGGGCCTGGCTGGCCGAGCAAGAAAAATCGAAAGTGCCTGAAGCCACTCCACGATCCTGAGGAATATTTGAGAGTGCAACCCCTCCTGGGTAAAACAGACACTATAATATTGTGGTGTTTAAATAAATGCTTTTCATTGTCTGATGGATATGTGATTAAACTTTGCGATTGTCTAGAATAAGATGGTCGACAGAAAGGCGTTTGGGAAAACAATCTCGATGAGGGACCGAAATAAATCGGACACGTGCCTTCTATCGGCGTCCGTGAACCCATAGAGTGCTCGACAATTATAGTGCTCTTAACGCGCTCACTTTTTGCGAGTACTCAACCCCTTGGTACAGTACCAACGTTGATTGCTCAACGGGTACCAAGAGGAAAACAATGTTGTATTCTGGGTTACGCTGGTAACAGCACTTAAACATTCAACCACCAGTAACCCACCAACTTTTTCGATTTTTTTTAATTGAGATCAGATTTTAGATTTTTTTTGTTTAGTTGTCAAATGAGAATTTGTTTATTATATTTGTTTATAATATTTAAAACCGTTCATATTTTCGGTCTCCTTGTCTATATTTACATTTGTCAAAATGATGTTTAACAAATATAAATGGATTTATTAATAAATGAAGTTTCACGCCATTTTCATAATGGTTTTAGTAGTATATAGAATAAAATTAGCATGAAACATAAATCCAATATGAAGTTCGAAATTAATTTCCAAAAAAAAATTCCAATTACTGTACTCGGTTTACTGTATTTGGACAAATGTTGCTATAAGTATATACGGGGTACTCTATTCAGGGGGTACTATATTCAGAACTTTACGGTACTATTAAATGTTGGATAATAGAGAAAACAGAATTAAAACAAAAAGAACACCTGTTTCAACATGCATAGAAAATAATATGTTTCAGGTACATATAATAAAATTTCTCTTCGTCCTAAATTTACTTTAACTCCACACACATTTCTGTATTTATACACTGATCTTTTTAAAACGTACATTTTTTAAAATCGCATTGTGAGAAAAATTGCCGTAATTTATAATTCGCGTTGTAGCGAAAACGCGATCTAGGAGGCTTTACTGTATAGGTTGAGTAATAAAATATAGTAGCAATTATTTCATTGATATCATTTTAATAATAATAATAATTTAATATTATTAATTTCCTTTATTTTCATTTCAAATATTGGATCTATATATTAACCCCTTTAATGTGGAATTTTGTTTTCAAAATGTTTGCATAATGTCGAGTTAATTTTTGAAAAAAACCAACAAAATGAAAAAAGTAACATAAAAAGGCAAGAAATAAGTGTTTTGAGCATCAAAATTAGTCAATATTCAATTTTATATCAAAATACAGCCAAAAGATAATATTACGTGCCGCATAGGAAAAGGGTTAATTGAATAATTACGAATATTAATACATTTTGTAAATTGACAGTGATACCATTTGAATAACCACACATTTCTTTTCCATTTGTCATCTAGCATTCACACTGATGTATTACATGTACTACATGTATTTTGCAAATATAAGCAATTAATTTACAATGAATTGAAAAACATACAGTCGACACTATAGAAAGTATCTGATCACATGGAACCTTCATAATCATGTTAATCAACATATATCTGGAACAGACCAGCAACAACATACATAAATACTTTCTAGAAAGCTCCTAAAAACACATCTAATTACATATGATACCTATGGTAATTGGAGTATATAGTCTTCGCGGTTAACTATTTTATCCTTTAAATTTTTGGCCCTTAGCGCTTCTTATATTTTGCAGGCCTGATATAAAGACAGTAAAGAGAAACAATTATATCATTTAAAATGAATTTAATTATATTAATGACTTATTAATATAAATAATTAAACATACATGGCAATGATTTAATTATAAGATAGAGCCAATCAAACATTCTTTTCACGATATATTTCAACAGTTTTCCTATCATCATCAGACATACCTAAAATCAGGCATACCTATTTTAATCTTACAGCCCTTATTGTACTCACTAATGTGGGTCAAAGCCTTCTGTCTACAATGTTCTCGAGGTCGAATACAGAGATGACGGGAAGTCTTTCCAATGTATGTGACATTACACCCATTACATGTTAACTGATAAACGAGGTCGGAACACAATTCGATCTGAGTTTTTGACTTATTAATTTTTTTTGACTTATTAAACATATTGCGTACTTTTCATGAAGTTGACATTATCTTATAATTTAAATTCCCTAACTGCTTTCTTATCTTCACTTTATAATCCTTAAAACCTTCTGAGTACGGCAATACTAACACAAATTTAGGCTCATCATCCTTGCTCACACTATTTAATTTATTTAACTCAGACTCACACTTCAACAACATCACACTCAGATTTTAACTCATCAGACTAACACCTCAATAACATCACACACAGATTTTCTCAAACATGGATCCTTAAGATTTTTAATAAATTTGTCAACAGTGTCTTTTACCATAATTAATAAAAAGGATTTTGAAAAAACGTTCTTCATTAACAATTCAACCAATTTGTCAACACTTTTACTGAATTTTCAAAAGTAGAAGACAAATACCATGAACGATAAATCAACACCTGCACCATATTTCTTTTATAGTTGAATTCACAAAAACTTTAGGATGAAGTATAGAGACCAGTATTAGTTGGTTTTCTATAAATCTCTGTCTCATAATGTTTCTGTTTGCGTTGTGGCCCTTTGATTGTGATCACTTCTGCTTCAAGACCAGACAATAACTTGTTCTTGGCCTATAGTGATAACTGCTTGTCATGAACTGTCCAAAAACTGTTATTCGCCCATTCATATACTGCCCGACACTATTTTTAGCACAGTAAGAAATTTCGTTACAAAATCATGAATAATGTAATAAATGAAATAAATTTTGTATGATTGTAATTAATATAGTAATACTTTTAATAATTATCACTACTTAGACATATATTATTTTTTGTTTAAATAATATTTGAATTCTTAGGTTTTTTAAAAATTAAAATACGACACAATGTTTAGCACACTTTATTTATACACACTAATACTTAACAATTATACAAATTTCCGTGATTACTCAGAACTTTACACAGTCTCAATCTTATTGATGCATAGAAATCCAAAATTTTATGTCGCCTGGTACAGTTGATAAGAGATATGACATCCGTAATTTTTTTTTCTAAAACAGCTATGTTTAAGAACTGCGGTCCGTCATAAACCATATCTGAAATCATCTTCCAGACATCCTCAACTATGTTCAAGTCTGGATTCCGTGACGGCCATGTAATCGTTGATATATTACTTGATTTCAGATAATCTTGGACAATCCGTGCTTTGTGTACTGTGCAATTGTCTTGCTGGAAGTAAAAATTCCTCTTTAGGTTAACTTTCATTATTGGCACAGCAAAGGTATAGCTTGTAGCTCTGCCAATATTTGTGCCAGTATAGGGTCAACTGGCGAATCTGGCGGCACTGGCTGTGGTATATGAGGAACATGCATTCGCATGTGCCTCTTGAGACCATTGAGAGTGAAGTATCTGGTACATACTATGCACCGGACCTTCACTCTCTTGCTAAAGTTTTCTACTTCGAGTCCATGATCGATGTTGCAAGGGACTGGTCTTTCTCACTCGCAGTTGCAACATCTTATGCAACCATGGGCTCTTGATGCCAAAAATGCATTCATCGTGTGACGATTTTCCTTAATTCCATTGCTGATTTTTTATGGGCTGAAAAAATAGACATGATCATTAAAATAAACTAAAAAGCAAGCATATGCTTAATTAACAAATTCTTATAGGTATAAGGAAAGCCTAAATAAATTAAATAGTAAAACTAAATGAACAACTTTCTTTGGTTCCTTTTTATTAGTAGTAGTCATGGATAATTGTAACGGTTATAACAAAATTGAAAAAAACAAATAAACTAATAAATAAATTTCTTGATAATTAATTACATTCAAAAAACAAAACAAAGAAAATTTGAGTTAAGTAAAGCAAAATCAAATTAAAATACAATTTAAATTTTTTTTTAAATTAGAACTAGAAATTATATAGTTTGGTTATACATTTTTAAATTTATTTTTTGAAGAGAATATCATCTTATTATCAATAAGATTGAAGTGCTTCAATATTTATTATTTCAATTTTTATATAATTTCTTTCTTTCCTTGATCCTAAATTTATTTTTTCAAGTTGTAGGTGTTTTTAAAATATTTACAATGATCATTATTATTTATGACCGGTGTTGATAGAATACACCTTTTCCGTTATCAAGTAATTTATAGATCGTTAGTAATTTAAATGGAGTTGCTACCAACTTCCGAAAAATTTAAATTAAAAAATTTGAAGATAACTGATAAGTTAATAAAAACGTTGTTGCACAAAGCCTACTTTAATTTATTTAATTTATTGTAAACATAATATTTCCTTATTTCGTTTATCAACTTTATTGAAAATAGTAAATACATATGCCTATTTCGTTGGTCACTTTTTGGTTTTTATCTTCCATTTTTATGGCGTGTAAATAATAAAGTCAATCGATATTTTATTTGATTAACACAATTTTTGTTATATATCATATTATTAATATTGCTTTATATTCATATTGTTATGGAATATGAATATCAGTTAAATATCCTAAATTATACCATAAATCTGAATTTCGAAACAATAGAAATTCTGCAGCTTAATATATTCTGGTTTTTATGAGGATTTCCAATAATTTTTTATACAAGTTTTTTATAATTATCACAATGAATATAAGTTTCTTTATTGCCTAAAAGACTATAACATATCGGACGTAAGAAAACCCAAGCTCTCATCTTTAAACTTCCTGATGACTGACTCAAGGTTCCTATTATACAATGGGTGTGTTGGATCATAGTTCGATGTATCCAATAAATTATCTGAGATCATGTGAGGTATTAATATATCTAATTTAAGATTTTTAATTTCAAGAAAAAAACTGTCGGTATCAAGGGCTATAATATTTATTATACAATTAAATTGGCGCCTGTATTTCTCCAAATCAGTTTATTGGAGCTGGTACATCCGCAGTTTAGACCGATCTAGTACTGTTTGACCAATGTAACTAGGTCTGTCTAAACAAATAGAGTCCTTCTCTAAATGAGCGGCTATTAGATCACCATCAATTCTTATTGATTTTCTGAAAGTCGGTTTTGAGGCATATACTATCATCTTTTCAGATGAATTACATAACCTGAAATTCATTCGTTGAGATTCTGAACGGATTTACCGTACAGGCTATTATTATACAATTTAAACAAGTCCCTATATATTTCGCTAGTAGACTGAGATCGTAAAATTGTGTTGGTGTCTATATACGATTTAAATATGAGAGATTGTGAAATTCCAAAGATGAAAATTCTCCATAACGGATAATACCATGTATAACATTAAGCTCAATATTCAATTCTAATGCCTTCTAGTTGTCATTAGATATATCTATGAATTCTAATAATTTTTCTACGGCTTTTCTAGAGTTTTCACGATTCGTAATGAATTTCTTTGATAATATTGCATCAGCTAATTAAATGACTTTGTATGTCCAATTTTGATTTCAGGAAGCAAAGGGAATTACATTTACACACTTTAGCTTTTTTCCATCTTCCAGTGACCAATGTTTATAAAAATACGAATAAAGTTCTTGTGAAATAAATTTCCATTATACAATTTAGAGAAGTCCCTATATATTTCGCTAGTAGACTGAGATCGTAAAATTGTGTTGGTGTCTACGATTTAAATATAGGTCCTTGCTAAAATTTAATACATCTATATATATTTACAACAACCGCACTTAATTCTTTGAACAATTTGCGAATCCTCCAATGAAAAATATAGTTCCTCTTCGGCCAATGCGTAAGCATAAGTTTCTCGACTTTTGAATTAGATGGGCACAACTTTTCCCGGCGCAAGCGGAAAATCATTCAGAAAGTCATGCACACATTCCGGAATACCGATATCAACCTCCATAGTGTACCTATATGGAAGGTTATCAATATCCGTGTTCATACATTCGATCAAAAACATCATTCATATTATCATTCACCCAATAAAAATCACCATACGGAAGATTTTGGCTAAGAATCCAACTATACAGATTATTTATATCTATATACAATAATTCTGTATTATCTGAAGTAGCAGTGTAATGTTTGTTAACAAATGTTAACAAATGTTAGCAATACATAATAAAATAAATTATACCTTGATTTGACGCACTTGTTTGAGAATTTCTCTAACCTGCGTCAAATCTACTAATTTCTAATTGTATTGTTTTCTTGACTGCTTTCATGATTAATTTCTTTGACAATCTTGGGACATATTGAGTTCATTCCATTCGCAGCTCAGGCGTCGCAAGGAATTTTTATGAAACCTGATTTCTGGTAGAATGTTTGTCAGTAATTTGTTGAGAATACTGAGTTGCGGTGTGTAATACTTCTCGATTTTCATTATTTGATAGGTTTGTTGAAGGTCTTTTTATCGGAGATTGGTTCGAAGTCACGGAAAATGAAGATCTAGATATTTCCAGAATTTTTGAAAATGGAAAATTATTTTAATTTTATATTTTTTAAACATGCATTTTTTAGATGTAATTAATGAAGAAATAAATTGTCTCCGATGGAATAATTATGGAATCCAAAGATGTCAAAGAAAAATGTTGGTGTTTTTTATTTTTATTTTATATGTTAATAATAGTAGTAATAATACTAATAATTTTTATAATAATAATAATTGACAAGGACTATCTTATAGTCGAAAATCTTTTCATTAAATACATTATTTGCAACAAAAGGCTTAAATTATCATTTTATTGTTTTAAATATAAATAATAATAATAATAATAATAATAATAATAATAATAATAATAATAATAATAATAATAATAATAATAATAATAATAATAATAATAATAATACCAAATCAATAAGGTCAAACGATACAAATTCTATTTATTGAACCAATCGTGATAACCATTTGAAAAATCGATCGAAATTCAATGATTTGACAAATTTTTAACTGCTCTTTATACGACAGATCAAATGTGAATTTGTTTCGATTTTTCATCATCAAATCAATAAAATATTCACCTTTCTAGTATCACGAATCGATTTCCTCAGAATAATAGATATAATATTCGATATAATAACAATAATAATAATAATAATAATAATAATAATAATAATAATAATAATAATAATAATAATAATAATAATAATAATAATGCTTTTAATGAAATATATGTACAATATTTAAAAAAACTTTAATCATATAAAATATGATCACAAATTTATTTATTTTTTCGTTTTGTTTTCCCCCAAAGAATATTCTTCTTGATTCAAATGGTTAATATCATCTTCATGATTTAATAAATAATTAATAAAACAAATAATTACTAAAATTAATTAACAAGCTTTTATATCAAATTAATACGTGAAAGATATAACCAATTTCTATATAATTAAATCAAAGGCTATAAATTATAAAAAAAACTTGACTTATAAATGTTAAACTTTAACATTAATTACTAGGTTTCTGTTTTTTGTTTATTTTTAGATTATCAGGAAGAAATTCGGCGATTGAGATCAATACTTTTAGGTTTAATTACAAATTGTAGAAAATATGAATCTATGCGACAACGAATAGTGGCATCCAATCAATCATTACGTGAAGAAAATCGCAATTTGGAAATGATTGTTCAACAATTGCGATATAGTCAAAATCTTGTACTTGACTTTGATGATTTATCAGACGATTCAGGAATATAGAAAAATTTATTATATAAGCATTTTATTTTAGTAAAATATTTTTCGGTGGTATTTTATAGTGACTGTTCTTATTGGGTTGATTTGTCGGTCATACATTTTGGCGAAACCCTTTTAGTTTCTCTAAGACAAAATTTCAAAGACAATGTGATAGAGTTGATAATCTACGAAATTATACAAGGTTGAAAAATATTATACATGCTAAATCCATTATTATGTAAATCTATTTAAGAGTAAACAAATATCGTAATATTTTTTTTTATATTGTAATTTGACATTAGACAAATTATTACTAGTGACATCAATGTATATATTAGCCCTAACCTTTAGACCTCAAAATGAATTGTTAAATTTTGGTATTAAACCTCATATTTATTATTAGTATTATTAGTTATGTTGAAATTAATTTTACTCACAACTCTACTTTATGTAGTAGACATTTCTGTTTTGATCTCACAATTATCAAAAGATTCAACATCTAAAAAGAAACATTCATTCATCACAGTCTGATAGTTTCGATTTAATATCATTCAATTTTAGATGATTGCCAAATTGGATTCTGATATATTTCCAATTGAAAATCCCCTTGATGGTATTGCAAATATTACAATAGCAGTTGTTTTATTTGTTTATTGAAAAATAATATAAAATTTTAATTTATTATTATTAATATTAGGAATTATTATGGAATTGATAAGGATTAATAAAGTCTGTCCTAATAAATGCTTCTGGTTTAAGTAAATTACAGAATATTGAAAAAGATTTATTTTATATTATCATATATTTGTATTTGTTAATTTGGAATTCACTGATTGAATTTGTAAGAAAATATATTTTCTAATCCAATCTTAAGAATCTTTATTGGTAAATGGCAATAAACTGCAAGTGATAAATTGAAGATTATTTAAAAGAATTGGGTAATGTTCCACTAATTTTTAATTCTTAAAATTATTAATGTATAATTTTTCTATTGTGTTGGAATGATTATTATATATATATATATATATATATATATATATATATATATATATATATATATATATATATATATATATATATATATATATATATATATATATATATATATATATATATATATATACTAAAGATATTCATTCATGTGAAAATCTTGCTTTATAAAATTCATTATAATTTATATTATTTTTAAAATATTTTCCAACTATAGAAATATTGTGATTTAATTTTATTAATTATGATAAAACACATTCCAAAAATGGATTTATGTAATTCTGAGAGTATGAATGCTTCACTTATATTTAACTTCACTTATATACATTAATAATTAATCTAAACTGATATTTGAAAAATTAACCATACCTTAAAAATTTAATATTTCATTAATAAATAATTTCAAAATCATACCAAATAATAAGTGTCCGTCGTGTTCAATTTTCCATAAACTTCTACACTGCACTTTGTTTTTTATTCAAGTTTTAAGATGATTACCGCCATTCAATTGGTCAAATTACAATTTGGTTAATTTAAACAAATTTAAGTATTATTTATGTACCTGTACATAAATTGATTTGAATAGAAATGGTCTCGATTAAAGTATGGTATTGAATTATTTTTATCTAAATATTTAATTACTCCTTTTGAATAGATTTGCATAATTATTTGCATCGGATTGACCAGATTGAATATTTTCAAAAACGTTTCAAAGTGTTCTCGTCAATAGATATGACCAAAATCATACAATAAACCCTACGAATATTAACTATCGTGCTGATTTGTGTGCATTGAAAAGTCTTAAATGTACACCCATTATTGCAATTATAAGTTGCGGTGGTTTACAAAGTGATACAAAACCTGGAGATTTTGTAGTTTCGGATCATTTTTTTGTTGATCGAACAAATAAAAGATTTCAAACTTTCTTTGATGGACAACCTAATTCATCACAAGGTGTTCATCAGAATCCAATGAGTGAGCCGTTTTGTGAGATAATCCGTCAGGTATTAAAAATTTTATTTGATATTTTCAATGGTTGTTAGATATTGTTAAAGGCTGCTGCACAAGTATGTGAGGAAGTCCATAAATCTGGAACATTTGTTACCATAGAATGATCAAGGTTTTTTTTTAAATTTTAGTCAAAGTTTTGGAATCAAATAGTAGCTTCTCTTATCAATGTGACTACAGTTCCTGAAGTGATTCTTATCAAAGAATTAGGCTTATGTTATACATCTTTGGCAATGGTGACTGACTTCGACAGGTGGTTGGATACTTAGGATTCAGTACATGTTCAAAAAGTTGCTCATGTCATGAAATCCAATATCTTGCGTGTGATAAAGATTATTATTGAATCTATTAAGTTAATTAATGACGAAGATTTGTTTGAAACTCTAAATAGAAATAATGTAAATGATTTTTTTTTATTTATTCGAGTGTTAATGTTACAATCATTTAGGATCTTATTGAGCAATATACTGTTTGATACTCCGGCCATTTTGATCATTGGTACAAAATAAATTATACCTTTAGATGGCATGCTATCAATTCAATTCAATCATAAAAATTATCCAAATTTGAAATGTTGATAAGTTAAAACAGATATAATTTTTTATTTTTCCTGATTTTAAAATTATTTGATGATTATAGAGAAAAATTTATTTTTAACATCGATATTTTTGAATTTTTGATCTTGTCATGAGTTACGGCCTAATTCTGAAAATACAGCTGTATAAGATTAACTTCTTCAAGTACCAAAAGAAGAGGTAACACTGGGGCAGGAAAGCAAAACGGGCCCATGGGAAAAGTGCGCGTCACCGCCGTCATCCTAATTTCATAGAGTGACATAGAATCATAAACAGTGATATTTTGCATTTTGGTGTCACCCGTTGTGATGGCTTTTCATACTTTGTTGATCTTCATTTCGATGGTGTTTGGTGACATGCGGCTGACTTTCTTGTATGTTTCGATGTTGCCGAGGTATTCGTTACCAGCTTCACTGTAACGATTCTTCTCTTTAATGCAAAATTCTCCCCCCCCCTTGTCACTTGGTAAGTAAACGTATGGTTTCTTTTTAAGGGATTTTAATATTGCTTTTTCGTCTTTCGTTAGGTTTTAGAGATATGGTTTTCTTTTCTTATGGTTTTTCAAATAAAAGAAAGATTGTAAGGTATTTTGGGGAAGAACATTGCTAAATTCCAGGATATTGACAACGACTATCTTATAGTCGAAAATATTTTTATTAGATACATTATTTGCAGCAAAAGGCTTAAATTATCATTTTATTGTTTTAAATAATAAATGCTGCTACCAAGAAATCATCATTTAATAATAATAATAATAATAATAATAATAATAATAATAATAATAATAATAATAATAATAATAATAATAATAATAATAATAATAATGGTAATAATAATAATAATGATAATTATAATGTTAATAATTACGATAATAATAATAATAATATTGATAACAAATATAATAGTAAGAATAATAATAATGTTAAGATCATGATAACAATAAAGATTTCTATTGTCAAGTGTTATTTGTGAATTATATAAAGACACGCTTGGAGTCAGAGTAACATTAAATTTTATCACCAACCCAATAACCCAACATATTTTGGTGAGCCCGACGTGATCAAAAGTTGGTGAAGAGATTGTTAAAAAGAAAATTGGAAAAATAAAGTGTGTAAATTGAAATTATTAGAGTGATTTTGGAAAGGTAAATTGTTTATTGTAATAATAATTTGAGATTTAGATTTTGTGAAATTTGAAAAGAAATAATTTATTAAAGTGAACCGATATTATTTACGAAGCCAGAGTAAAAAGGAAGCTACAATGAGCAGTGAAGATTTACCAGTTTCAGTTATTAAAGAAAATAATGATTTTGCCAGTTGTCAAAGATTGCCAGTAGAGCAATATGGATGACATCCAATTATTTTTGTTGATTTTATGAGCGATTACTATATGTATGCAACGGCTTATGGATGGTCTCAAGCAATAATGATTCAAAGATTACCCTTATATCTTAAAGGAGCTGCTAGAGAGGTTTGGCAACAAATCGACTGGAAAACAATCGGCAATGATTGGGCCAAATTAAAAGATGCATTGGCTGCTAAACTTATTGGAGGAGACATAAAGAGATTAATGCGTCAGAAATTTTATAATAGAGTTCAAAATCCAAATGAAACAGTGAGCGAATTTGCATATCATTTATCAACCCTTGCCAGCAAATCCTTTGAAGAAGATTCGAAACAACCAGGATTAGCCCAACAGATGCAGGAACTGATTCAATATCAATTTTTGTCCGGAGTAAATAAAGAAATAAAAACGGCATTATGTTTTGTAGAGTATGACAATTTCGATGAACTAGTTAAAAAAGCAATGAAAATCGAATTGAACCTAAAGAGCTCTAAAAATAAATCTGATGTATTTGCACTAATTCCAGTACAAAGAGAGAGATCAGTAACCCCAACCCAAGACAATTGGGAATCAGGAAATAGATTTCAACGATCAAAGAGCCTATCACCAAAATGGAGAAACGATAATAATATGAACAGAGCAAGCCAAAATTCACCCGGCACTGAGAGAGCTAAAGTTAATCAGTGTGATATATGTAAGAAATTGGTCATTATACAAATCAGTGTTGGTTTAAAAATAATTCTGAAAGAGTACCCAGGAGATTGAGTCCCGATTGGCAGAGAGATAATAGAGGAACGAATTTTCGGAGAGCAATTCCTAATGTGAAGTCAAATTTTAATGAAATACAATGTTATCGCTGTGGTAGAAAAGGACATGTTTCTAGAAATTGTTTTTCAAGATCAAGATCACCATCAATGTCACCATCACCACAAAGAGATAATGTGAATTTAAATGGACAAATTCAATGTCATTTAAGCAGAAATTATGGGCATATTGCAAGATCTTGTCCCAGGAATTCCGATAAATTTCAAAGACCAATTTTGAAACGAACGATTAGATTTCAGGATGAAAACCAATCAAAGAATAATGTTGCTTATGTTCAGAAAGATAAATTTAGAGAAAAAATTGAGAACGATGTCAAACAATTGAATCAAAAATTGAATAAATTGATGGCGAAATTTGAATCAGATGAAGAAACAGATTCTCATATGATGACAAGACGAAAATTGAAGACAGATGAATCAAAACTGGATGATGTTACAAGAAACCGTGTTAAAAGGATATGCAAAGTGAAAAGAGTACAATACTTATTGCTAAGGTCAGAAAATTAGTAACAGAACCTGATGCGAATTCTCAGAAATTGACAGAAGTATTGATGAAGCTAACGGAAATACCGTTGAGTTTAACCAAAATTAAAACTGTTATTAAACTTTGTACTGAATGTTATGCAGCAAGTGTGGAAAAGCGAGATGTATTTGAAAAGTATATGAAAGAATTTGGCCAAACTCTACGAAAAATCAAATGGTTAGACCCGATATTTATTAAAACAAATACATTAGACGGCACCAAATCCGAGTATCAAGTTGAAGCATACGGAAAAATACGCGAGTTGAAAAGAGAAATAATGCACAAATGTGAAGTTTGGGCAGTAGAACTTAAATTTATGGGCCGAGTGTTGGAAGACGACGAATTTTTGATAGATTGTGGAATAATCCCCTGTGTTGGAAATGAGATACAAATAATAAGCATGATTGCCAATGAAAAACCAGTCAAATATGATGTCGATAAAATTAAATTTGAATTAAATGAAGCATTGATCAAGGGAGATACAGATGATATTATTGATAAATTAAATAATATTTTGAATTTAGAATATGAAGTGCAAGATAAATTTAAAATTTTAGATTGTGTCAGATCCTATGTAAATTCTGATAATAAATATAGTGAAATGATAAAAAAGCTTATTCGTAAATTTGGACAAGAATTTAGAGAAAAAGGAGTTTATATTGAGCCATTCGTAATAATGTTAAAAATAAATGATCAAGAAGTGGAATGTACCAACGAGCGTTGGTGTACGAAAGTGAGTAAAATACGACGGAGAGCAGCAGAAATTATGGGCAGTGATGGAATAATTGTATTGACATACAAAGGTTTTGAGTTAGATGATGATGAGTATTTATTTGATTGTGGCTGTGTACCACGAAAATTTGATGAAAATGGATCTTTGGCGAATCAGGAAACGTTTATTAATGAGTTAGTTGCGATGAAACAATTTGAATTAAAGGAGGTAGAAGAAAGCTTTAAAACGGAATTACCAAACTGGAAAAATGAGATAACGAGTAATGATGATGAGATGCACGATGAACAAGAAATGAGAAGAGATGAAATAGAAAGTGAAACTGGAGAGATTATTGTTAAAAATGAGATGAAGACTGAAAAAGATGAAATATAAAATGAAGCGGAGCAGATTATTGTTGAAAATGAAATGAGAACTCAAGTTAAAAATGAGGCATATATGACCAAGATGACGATTGATGATGATATTAAAGAACACTGCAGAAATTTGTATGAAATAAGATGTCAAATAATACAGAAATTTCAAGAGGAGAAAGATCAGAAAGACTCAAAGGAAACTGAGAAAATCGTACGTGCGCTAGTAAACGAATTATATGGTGAATCAACAGAGAGAATACAAGTTGAGAAATATGTGAGAAAAATCGCAGAGAAGGTTAAAAAGAGATTTTGTGTAGTGTTAAAACAAGCAAAAGAAAGTATGGAATTTTGCGATGATAATGTGATAACTGAGATGATGACAAGGAAAATAGATAGAGATATGGTATTAACAATTATGAGTTATATTTTGTTAGAAATCGGAACCTATGATTGCTCAGATATGGAAAAACAAGAGGAAATAATTAAAACGGCGAGTAAAGTTTTACATAAACATGTTGGCAAATGGTTAAAAGAGAATGGAGGTTGGGAAAAGCTGATTAAACAAAAAATAAAACCAGTTGTGGAATTGAGAGAAAATTATGAAGGGGTCTTGAAACGAAACACCATGAAATTTCCATTTTTAATGTTTATGATCTTAATATTATGTGCAATTATAACTCAAACTTCTTCGTTAATTGCATATGATTGCACTCAAATAAAGATTGGGAAAGTTTATTCTATGGTGGGTTGGCAGTTCGCAACAAAATTAAAGATAATTCAAAAACTGTATAATTTTATACATATTAATCTTTGGACAAAAGTGTGGAGGAATGTTGTCGTAATCAAACCGATGATGAAGAAAATTTATATGTATCGGACAGCCAAAGAACAGCAAGAAATCAAAATAATTTTCCAAAACCATGTAATTGAGATATTGAGTAAAGGAAAATCTTTTGCAAAAATGGGAATCTACAGGAACCTCTTCATGGTTATGAAACCTGTACGAACAATCAATGGTCAAAATTAGAATCTAAAGCTGAAATAAAATACCTTAATAACAAAAGAAATCGTGTTCAAATGCAGATTTATAAAGAAATAATTGTATTATACAAGATAAAAGTCGGAAAAGGGGTAAATGTTTTTATAAATAATAAAATTCAGGAAGTGTTGGACGGACATCGACAATAAGCAAATAGTAGCCTTCAAAATTCAAAACCGAAAGCAACATCAATTGAACTAATGACGAGAATTATGCATTGCAAGCGAAAAACTAACGCTGACCGGTGGCATATCGTGTTAATCGAAAATAGACATATCGATCTTCATAATAATAAATTCTTTGAGAACATAACTATTAATCAAACGTTAGAGTTATCATTGACATTCTCACGTGTAAAAAACAACAGTCTATCATTAAACAGTGAAGAGAATTCATCTCGTAACAATTGTATTGAATATGTATCATTGTTACAATACCAAGCGGTATTCTGCTTATCTACATTATTCTAATCTTGAGAACTAACGACAGTAACAATTCTATCTGCGACTATCAATATTCTGAGCCGCAGCAGTTAGAGACATGGGCGTAGTAAGATATGATTTCATTGCATGATATTGATATTGTAGAGTATTTCTTTCCTTTATACCTTTTATGATTATGCTCAAAATGACTAATAATAATCTTGTAATTTGACTATTTGTGTTATCCTTCTTGTGAATAAACGGGTTGAGCGGTTGCATTGCTGATGGGAGAAATGGAGATATAGGAGTATGGTTGTTTTCAGATGACTTAACAAAATTTTAACAGAAGAAAACAAGAAAAGGAAAATCAAATGGGAAAATCAATGCGACTAAAGAAAACTTAAAAATTCAAATCGGACGAGAATAGGGAATGAAGGAATGAATGTATGGTTAACTGAACTGAAGTGGAAGTCAATAAAAATAATACAGTATCCGAATAAAATTTAAGCACCCTCAATTACTTTATTTGTTGTACCCTGAAAAATCTTTATAAAGCATTAAATGAATAATAAACGCAAGCTTAATGAGGTAATTAAAAAAATTAAATAGTAAAGGCAACAAAAAATTAATAATCAATTAAGTCATAAGCAATTAATATAGTGTAAAATTTAATTCAATAAAATATAATATTATATAGTATAATAAAAATTTCAATACCAATACGTTTGTAGTAAGAACCCTATGGGGAGCTACTCAAATAAATAAAAATATGAATAAATAAATATATGTAATTTTGAATTAATAAAAAAGGCCTTGAAGTTTCCAGATCACGAACTTCGGGATCTGAAGACTTCATGGCAAAATTACCTCGCCGCCTGCAGCATGGCGTAACCAGCGTGCGAGGTAATTTGGAAAAGACAAGATAAATAATAAACCCTATATAGAGAGGAAGAAGCATTATTACATAATTATTATTTCAATTAATTATTATTATTGTCATTATTGATTAATTATTATTGTTATCATAATCATTAGAATCATTGTAATTATTGAAAGTATAGTATTTTTGCTACCTTTATTACTACTACTGTTATTATTATCAGTATGATCATTATTATTAGTACTATTATTAATAGTATTGTTACTATTATTATTATTGTCATTATTATTATTATTATTATTATTATTATTATTATTATTATTATTATTATTATTATTATTATTATTATTATTATTATTATTATTAGTATTATTATTATTATTATTATTATTATTATTATTATTATTATTATTATTATTATAATTATTATAATTATTATTATTATTGTATTATTATTATTATCATCATTATTATTTGATTATTATTACTATTATTATAATTATTATTATTAATATTATTATTATTATTAGTATTATTATTATTATTATTATTATTATTATTATTATTATTATTATTATTATTATTATTATTATTATTATTATTATTATTATTATTGTATTATTATTATTATCATCATTATTATTTGATTATTATTACTATTATTATTATTATTATTATTATTATTATTATTATTATTATTATTATTATTATTAGTAATATTATTATTATTATTATTATTATTATTATTATTATTATTATTATTATTATTAATATTATTATTATTATTATTATTATTATTATTATTATTATTATTATTATTATTATTATTATTATTATTATTATTATTATTATTATTATTATTATTATTATTATTATTATTATTATTATTATTATTATTATTATTATTATTTTTACTATTATTATTATTATTGTTTGTAATACCAAGATTATTATTATAGTAACGATTATCATCTTTATTATTCGCAATATTACTATTACTATTATTATTATTATTATTATTGTTATTATTATTATTGTTATTATTATTATTATTATTATTATTATTATTATTATTATTATTATTATTTAAAACAATAAAATGATAATTTAAGCCTTTTGCTGCAAATAATGTATTTAATGAAAGAATTTTCGACTATACGATAGTCCTTGTCAAGGATCTTGTCCGTTTAGTTTGTGTCGCCAGGATGTTATAAAACTATGACCCTGGGCAAAAGTTCGATGTTTTTAAATTTATTTTTTATTTATTTAAATTCTTTCATTAAATACATTATTTGCAGCAAAAGGCTTAAATTATCATTTTATTGTTTTAAATAATAAATGCTGCTACCAAGCAATCATCATTTTATACTATTATTATTATTATTATTATTATTATTTATTATGCTATTATTAAAACACAGAGGATATTGATATTTATTAAAGTAACAGGGAGATTAATGTGTTGCGCAATAAAATCAAACAACTATGGGAAGGGATAATTATTTTATTGTAGAATTTTAAAATAAAAAAGGTAGCTAACAAAATAAATAGATTTCAAAATCTTAATTTATTTCGAGGACGAAATTTTTTTTAAAGGGGGGAGATATGTTGAGGATACCTAAATAATAATTCATGAAGAAATAAATAAAATTACCTAGGGGAAGATCGCCATGACAAACGGGACGATCTATAGAGACTCAGAAAAGAAAAGGGAAGTGAAAAGAAATCAAAAATAAGAAAGGGAAAGGAAATAAAAGTTATCAAACAGGAAAATAAAAATCAAGGTCAGTACTAATTAATTAGTACAAAAAGGAAAAAGGAATTTTGAAATCAGGGGAAAAGGAAAACAACAATATCCTTATCTCGACAGCTTGCAAGTGATAATAGAATTGATGGGAGAAGGCGGCCAAACAAGAAAGGAAAAAGGGAAAAACAACTTGACAGCTGTCAGAGATAAAAATTGGACAGTCGTGAAAAGCAGGAAATGGAAAGTGGAAAAACACTCGATTATCTGGAGTGCCACAAGAGAAGCAAACTATATAAGGGAAAACTGGTGAACATGAAATTAGAACAAAAAAGGGGAACAAAAGAGACGACAAATTTAGAGGGAAAATTAGAGACGATTTGAGAGACGATTTGGAAGACGAATTGAGATACGATTTGAGAAAATAATTATTGGAGAAAATCAGACGTTGGACGAAACGTTGTTGGACAAACGATTGTCAAGATAATTGTAAAGGAAATAATTGTGAAAAATAATTGGAGAAAAGTTGAAGAGAAAAATTAGTTGAATAATAAAACGAAAAGAAGTTATTGATTATTTGAATAAAGTTTGAAAGAAAGTCAAAGAAAACAACCAGCTCAAAATCCCAGTTTAGAAACCAATCAGTAATTTGTGATCTTTTAATCCGGTGTTATACACAAGTGCTATTCCTCACCGAGTGTTGCAATAAGCACTGTATAGTCACCCAATAGAGTGTTGACTTTATTGTCAGTGTCAAGTGAAAGTTTATTGTGATTATCAATAAAGATTTCTATTGTCAAGTGTTATTTGTGAATTATATAAAGACACGCTTGGAGTCAGAGTAACATTAAATTTTATCACCAACTCAATAACCCAACATTATTTTTAATTTTAATTTTCAGTAAAACTTTAAAAGTTTTTAATAAAAAAATTCATTATATTTACAACCAATGAGAATTAAGAGAAAGGAAATAAAAGAAAGATTGTAAGGTATTTTGGGGAAGAACATTGCTAAATTCCAGGATATTGATAACGACTATCTTATAGTCGAAAATATTTTTATTAGATACATTATTTGCAGCAAAAGGCTTAAATTATCATTTTATTGTTTTAAATAATAAATGCTGCTACCAAGAAATCATCATTTAATAATAATAATAATAATAATAATAATAATAATAATAATAATAATAATAATAATAATAATAATAATAATAATAATAATAATAATAATAATAATAATAATAATAATAATAATAATAATAATAATAATAATAATAATAATAATGGTAATAATAATAATAATGATAATTATAATGTTAATAATTACGATAATAATAATAATAATATTGATAACAAATATAATAGTAAGAATAATAATAATGTTAAGATCATGATAACAAAAATGGTAATAATAGGGGTAACAATAATAATAACAGGAATAAAATCTAGCAATAGTAATGACGATAATAATAAGAATAGTAATAATGATAATGATAATAGTAGAAACGATAATAATAGTAACCGTAATAATAATAAATGTAATAACGGAAATAATCATAATAATTGTAATGATGATAGTAATAACACTGAAAATAATGGTTATAATAATAATAACGATAATAAATATGAATAATAATAATGATGGTAGAGATGACACTAAAAATGATTAGAATGGAAATGATGGTGCTAGTCGGGATGATGAGCGTATCCGTAATAATAATAATAATGACCACTGTAATAATATCGAGAGCCACAATAGTGATCGTAAACCTAAAATGAGAATGATGATGATAATAGGAGCAAGAGTGTCTTGAGCGGAGACATCGGAAATAGCCCCTATATATGAAAGAACATTGGTTCCAAAGATTTTCCGTCGTCATCCCTCGGTTTGGAGGAATGAATTTGCATGATTGATAACGATTTTTCCTAATGGACCAACCCTCTGAATAAATTTCTCGCAAATGTCCGCACCAAATTTGGCAAGACCAGGTCCTAAACCGTGCTTCTGATGCGCGGACAAGAACGCCATCATAAGGCAAGGGCAGCTGGAAATAGGGACTCTGAAGAAACGAATAGACCTTCTAGAAGGCACTTGGTTTGCCAGCCCAAATGAATGAGGCGAACCGAAAGTTACTGAGACTAGAACACTGGAGGGACAGTATTCTCGAAGAAAATAGAAATTTACGACTCACACTCAAGCCGCAATCGGAGACTCTGAACCGCATCTATTCGGAGTTGGAGCTGAGAAAACGAGTCCTATCTCCTATCGGGATAACATTTTCCCCGCCCATCATGTTCGCGACGATCTCCAGCCACCTACTAAGATTTCGTGCCCGAATCACGGGATCGAATCTCCCATTTCCACACCGATATTCTGTACGTCGGTACAAGTGTGGTTCCGACAAAAACGTCAGCATCCGAAATCGTTCCACAAGTCGTCAGTAATCTGCCAACAACTGCCAATACCAGCTTTTTTCCATAAAAAAACAGCTCACTCGATCGGAAAAGTCCAAGCGCAATCGGGACGATCTGGCCATTTTAGAGGCCGCACTATTCTCCCCCCCCCCCCACCCCCCATTTCGAGTCAGGCCGAGTTACCGGCGGTCACCCAACTATCTTCTTTCAGAATGGTGCCCAAAACTGCGACTCCATGGGCTTATGACGCACAACTCGAAGCCGATCTCAATATCCTCTTTCAAGAAGTCGACGACCGAGAGTTCTGGTCAATGGATAAAGCCGTGTCACCGGGGGTATGATTCGTTAAAAGACCTTTTCATTGCCAGTGATATGACAAAACATCTTAGACATGAAATTGTATTAATCTGTTATAACCTTTTGTACTACTGCACGGTGACAGATTTTAATGTGTTTTCATATTTTATATATGTATTGGTGGTATTTGTTTTACTTTTTTTTCGGAATGATGTGGTTAGTATGGCCAGTGGCGTGCAGGTATATGCGAATGAAAAGAACCTCCCTTGGACCAGGAGTTTTCGAACGAATTTCACCGAATTTGGCATTGCAGGACCCGGATTGAGAGCTCACATGTTAATGGATTTTCAACCATTATGTACAGCACCAACATACAGCACCAACCATGGGTACATATATGGTCTAAAGACAACAGTCACTTTGGCGTCTAGGAAGGAGTCGGGTTAAGAAAACCACAGCTACCCCTATTTCATCTTTTAAAATGACCTACACCTAGGCGCCAGCAAAGGGATGACCTGGATTTGGGCTGTATTAATCACTCCTTTTATACTAGCAAGTTTAAAGGGATTGGTATTTATTTTACTCCCTTGGTGGTTGATTTGATCAATTTGTAGGAACTAGCCCTCGAGTATAAAGTGCAATGATCTGTTCCATTCTTCATTTTAATTAAAACTAACTGCACTTCAATCTTCGTTGTATTTTGTGAGGATTTTACGTCGAAAATTTAAATACTCGCTCACTGGACGTTGAGAAACGAGTCGTTAGTGTCTTATTTAGTAAAACAGAACTCAGTAGTTTGGATGCTGAGTTTGTATATGTAGTCTTCATGTGCTGAAGATCCATTACATTACAGAAAAATAGAAAATTGTTCATTTAATTGTCCATTAATTCACGGTCCATTGGATCTAGTACTATGAATTCCCAATGTTGTATATTAAGAACTTGAAACCACTAACAAACCAATAGCTTGTCGTAGTTCCCAATCTGTGTAAATAAATTTTAATCACCGTGGTATTCCGCGATACTGGACTTACTTGTTGAAAGCATAATACCTAGTTACCTAGGCGCACCCTATGTAGACAACACCAGTTTCTAGTCGTCGTCCACAATGGTCACATGAAGTATAATGATGAACAGCGTTGTAACACTAAACGGAAGAGCAAAGTAGTACAACTACCACTTCCTGTTGAAAGCATTATTTTATTCATTTGTCATTTGAAGTGGCTGTGGGGTGAAAAACAATATGCGATGTTATGCTGGGAAAGTGGTTCAGTTTTAAAAGAAAATAAAACTACAACTCAAAATCTCAGACTATATAGTTTATTTAAAATTACATTTCAAATTATAGAACCAAAACAAACCCTTACTTTCCAATAAATTTTAGCTTCAAAATATATAATTTAGTTAAATTGTGATTGAAAATGAGTGGGTATATATACCATTATTTTGGTGTGCGAGTATGTGTGCATGCATTTATTCAGTAAAATTAATTTGAATTAATTTAATTCTACTTAATGTTGAATTTCAATTTTTTCAATTTTGATGACGATTTTTCATATTTTGCTATTTATTTTATTTTCTAATTTTTATATTTTATTTATTTTTAATTAATTTCGCAGCCATAATGGATATGGGCGTTTTCTAGAATATTATATGTTTTAGAGATTTTAATATATAATTTTCATTCTTTTTAATTCTTATGTTGCTTCATTTTGTTTTTGCAAATTTAGTTATTAATTTTTATCTTTTAGTTAACTTCGCTAAAATATTTGGCGACCATTTTTATAGAATATTCTAGTTTTTTGTTCATATCTATTGTAATTTTTTATCCCTGATTCATTTTCTGGGGTTATTTTGTGAAAATCTTTCTAATTTCCATTCCTATCTCTTATTATCGCCATTAATTCAAATTTGCTTACTTTTATTATGTTTCCGCGTTGTGTTTGAGTTGATTTCATGTCATACTTGCTTTTGTTTCATTTTAGCTTACTTAGGGGCTTATTATTTTTATGTAGAGCGAATTCTATTTAGATGTTAAATTGATGTTTGGACGTGTTTCAATTTAAATCGACCTGATGTTATGACTGCCTGCTATCTTCCCGCGTTTTTCAGTCACGTTTTAAATACTTGGGCTCAAAATCAGTTCTACTCCAACACTATCACCAAAAAATCTTTAATACACAGTTTTTACAAAATGGATATCCAAAGGAGTTCGTAGAAAAATACTTTTTGAGTGAATATAACTTTAATAGGCCTAATACACAAAAGGAACATGTCAATAAGCTAGTACCTAAATTTCCCTTTTTTAAACAATAAGACATGTAATGTAGTTGCCAGTTCATATTTCCCAAATTTTTACAACCGCTGCACCTTTGAAATCACAGCTTCGTAAATCTCAAAAATCTCTAACATCAGACTTATCATGCCAATCCTCTACCAAATGTTTTTGCTACTCAAAAAACATTGTTTACCAAATTACTTGCACAAGATGAGACGCATCGTACATAAGAGAAACACATAGAACTTTACAAACAAGACTCAATGAACATATCAAAAACAAAACCAGCAATTATCACGAACACTGGAAAAAGTGCACAAATCAGTACCACTCATACACGAAACAGATTGCAAAATATTACCAGATGCGTTCAAAAATACATTGCAAAGATTAGCCGCAGAGATGCTTTATATCAAAAAACTTAAACCGTCCATCAACATTCAACTAAATTAAAAAAGCCCCTGAGAAATTTATTTAAATTTGGATTTAAATTTAAAATTTAAAATTAAAATATATAAAATCTAAAACGTTTTTTTATAAAATAAAATATAAAAAATAGGAAATATTATTTGAATAATAAAAATATAATTAAACCAATAAATTTATTATAAAATAAGAAATAAATTTATTTTTCCCCTACAATAATTGATAAATGCAATAATGATCAATTAGTGATCAAAAAACATCGATATATTACTGATTTATAATCTTCAAGCTCTCTTTTTAATAAATTTTAAATTTATGTTTATAAATGAAAATGTATTCTAAAAATTTCTTGACGGATAGTTCCTTTACGTATTTTCAATGATATTCTTGCACCTGATATCCTTTATCCCTGAATGAGAAAGGATGTTTTAAAACATAACTAGAAAGGCAATAAAATTCTTGGAAATATCTCAATTTCTTGAAGAAAAAGCATCTTTTCACCTAATTTTTTGTTTCAAAGTACTTTTGATATTACCTTTTTGGGGTTATTTTAATTTTCAAAATAATTTGAAAATGGCTGATCGAAAGAGAATCAATTTAATTCTAATTTCCAAGAAAAATTAAAAGAAAACTAAAAATTATTTGCAAAATATGAATTTTATTCATGTAGTTCATACTTGATTTCCTCCTCCCCATGCACGGAAATGTTTTCCTAAGTGAGAGTGAGTCACACTTTTAGATTTTGATTTGTTATTTGGATAATGCCAGTCAATTTCAGAAGTATTATTTCGTAAACATATTGAAAATCAGAAATTGACAATATTATTTCCTCAAATAAATTTTACAATTTTTCATCGTAATTATTTATCAAAAGTTAAACTTTTTGAAAAATCCAGCAAAATTTTATTTGAACGAAATTACATTTAAACAAAAACCCCACCAAAAATATCTACGCGATAATTCATAGGGATTCAGACTACTATTTATTAATGAATTTTATTATAAGAACTTTTTTTTTCATTTCTTTTTCATTGACATTGTATTTATTAAAAGCTCGACTATGAATCTGCAAATATATCGATGTTTTTGATATTCACGAATTTTCTGCACTGCCTTTTTTCCAGTGAATTTGATCAAATTTACTTTTTAAAACTAAATAAAAAGTGTAGATAAATTAGTTGAATTACTGATGAAGAATGGTTACTCAAAACAGTTTTTATTGTTAATGTTGAAAGAAACTTTTGAGAAATGTATGAATAATGCTAAGGATCGTAGTATGAATGAATGTAAATTGACTGATATGTCGAATGATGTAGTGAATATTAGTATTGATACTAACAAACAAGATGAGCCAAAATATACAATGGTATTGCCGTATTCGGAAGGATATAAAGATTACAAAAGAAAGAGATGTAAACAGCTGGGTAAATTAAATTATAGAATTGTTTCTCTTAGCACTAAATTATTAGTATTAGAGCTAGTGCAGGGGTGGGCAAACATTTTAGTGCAAGGGCCGCATAGTATAGTGAATTAATTAATATTGATGATAGCTATAAAATAGAAGGTTTTTGAAGGAAAAACGAAGTTTAATATTTAATTATACATATATTAATTATACATATTTGCTTACAAAATAAAGCAACTCTTTTGAAACTTTAGCAAATTGATTTGAATAACAATGCAAATACAATTAGTTTTTATTAATTAGAAGTTTAAAGTATAAATTCACATGAAAATCAAATATTTGAAATACAAAAATGAGAATGATGTAGCTGACTGAAGTAATTTACCAGCTTTTCTAAATTAGGTGTCAAGTTGCTTGTACTGACCCTTAACACTGATTTGAATCTGTGAGAAGTGGTCTGTTTTCTGACTTATTAATTTTCATTATTGTGAATGTCTGCTCACAAATGTAAGTTGATGCAAATAACCAAAACATCTTTCTTGCAAATCTTTTCAGATTTTTGAACTTTTCTGAGTCAGAGATGCATAAAACTCGATAATTGATTTACTTTCAAACATCCTCTTTAAAGAATTGTCAGCTTGCAAACAAATCAGGTCCATTTGCAGTTCTGCAGTAGTTGTTTCAATGTCACAGACAAAAGGTGAGCTGTACAAATCGATCTGTCCTTCAATTGCCTTGAAATCAGCAAATCTCTTGATAAATTCCTCTTTTAAAACTATCAACTGGGAATTGTACTTTTCTGATAATACTCTTGTAACAGCTCGAGTTTTCAACAGAGCAAAATGAAAAATGTTTTGTTCATTAAGCTGATTCACAAAAGTATAAGTTTCGATATAAAGAATTTAACTTCCAGGTCTAAATCATGAGCAAATACACTGTTGCCTTGTAGTTTTGTGTTCAGCACATTCAGCTTTTACATTATATTAGGAGCAAATGCTAAAAAGTCAGAACAATCTCTGCTTTGAGGTCCGACACCCTCTTTAGTAAATGTCCCATGCCCAACCTGCGGACATTTGTGTGGTACAATACATCAGTAAAATCTGCCTTAATGTCTTCCAAGAAACTATGGAATCACCTGTGGCTCAGTCGTTGTGCCTTTATTAAATTCAATGCAAGCACCACTGGATCCATAACATACTTGAATTTTAAAGAAGACTTACATAGGCTTCCTTGATGAATGATGCAGTGGAAAGACAATTCACTGTTCAATGGAAAATTCTCTTTGATTTTATCATCTAGAATCAGGCCAGAATGTTTACCTGTGAGTGAAGGAGCACCATCAGTTGTAATACTAACCAGTTTATCCAGGCCTAAATTAGATCTGATTAGACTGTTAATGACACATTTCGAGATTGTTGCAATGGTCTTCGAGTTTTCGCCTGTGATTATGCATGTGATTACCTTGGATTTTCTCACACCTCGAAGATGATGCTACTACTCCTTTACTCAATTGACAATCTTTGTCGAACTACCTTACGTCTTACCACCTATCATGGTTCACCAGAAAACCACTGGTACGAGTACCGACTATTATCGGACGACCACGCTAGACCGTTCGACACTTTATGTGCATGTTATCATAATAAAATCAAAATTAACATAAATGAAATAATAATTATCATCCATAAATACTACTTACCAGCGACCATGCCCTTTGTCTCCGAGTATGATGCTCCTCACCCCATCTGCCATTCCTGATACCGAAGCCTTAAACTCGATCGGCAACTCTACTACTAAATCTTTATCCAAAATCAATATCATTCTCATAATTCTTGACCCGTGTTGGGGATAAAATTCAAATTCATTCATAAATCTTGTAAACGTTGTAATTCGTTGATATCTTGTCTCATCGTTCTCGGGGTGGCATTAGCGATCATACTCAGTCGTCCAGACGGCATTGTCGTGAGGCTCCGTGAAGAGAAAATATGAAAATTTCTAATGATCATAATATTTTAATTACTACAACTATATCCGTGATTAAATCATATGAATGAAATGAGCTGTAATCAAATAAATGAATAAATAAAAATCGTTTTACTTTTGTCTTAATTCTCTTATTCGAAGTGTTGAATCGATTTATTGAATACCTCTGAATGAAGCTGTAATAATTCGAATTGATATCTAGAAAGTTATCCTTGGAGTTTGTAAGGAATTAGTAAATCTCTATATAAGATTATTATGGTTAAATGGTAGAAGTGAGATCAGTTAGTAGAAATAATTATTTCTGTTAAATTTTTATATTTAAATTCTATATTAAATTATATCATATTATATTAAATTATATTAAATTAAATCAATTAAATGTATGACCAATAATTACATTAATATTAATAATTATCACGCCTCGGTGTTTAAATACGCTAGTAAACGGCACAATTTTGAAGTTGTTATAAAAATAAATGCTTGAAGAAGACTTGAATTTAATTGCGTCTAACATGGGGACCACGGCCACGGATTTATTGATAAGCAGACTATTACCTGAGAAATTTCACAAAGGCGATGATTTAGAAAATTTTATCAAGGATTGTCAAAGGTTTTTTGGCGCGACAAAAACAACAATTAGGATGCAAGTAATATTAACTACAACATTACTTGACAGATCGCTAATGGAAGATTATGAAGCAGCCGAAGGAAAAACTATGGAAGAGAAACTTCGATATGCATTTTCGAAACCGACATCATTAATGGATGATCTAAAAGAAGCTTATGAACAAGGATCAGATTCAGCCGAAACTTTTATAGAGAAAATTATAAAGATGATGAAGAAATTAATAGCGCACAAATGGGATGAAGAAGAAATAGAAAAATGCCTGCTTACAAACTGTGTAAGACATCGAGAAGTAAAAAAAGAGATCGAGATGAAAGATTTGAAAACATCAGAAGAAATAAAAGCGACAATAAAGAAATTAGAAAAGGTAAACAAAATTATGGGCCATATTAATGTTGTGAAGACTTCACCGGTTGTTCAAAACTACAGAAGCTACAGAGATGTTGCTCAAAGAGGAATGGTAAACGGAAATAATAATTTCAAGCAGCGAAACGTCAGTAACCGACAATTTGAATGCTTGACATGCAAGAAAACTGGTCATGTTAGTCGAGAATGCCAAATGAAAAAGAAAATGACGTGTTTTGCATGCGGAGTTGAAGGCCACGTACGGCGAGAATGTTCAACGATTCAATGCCAGAGATGTCACTTACGTGGACACAAGGAGATTGACTGCTATACAAATTTAGAAAGAAGGAAGTTTCAAACTAATTCAAACATGAGAAACAATAATTATTATGCCCATCGAACCACAAGCTATCAACAAAAGATCAACAATCCAGGAAGAACAATTGCAGCAATTGAAGCTAATGATGAGACGATGCCACTTGAATATTCAGATGATGCAGAAGACAAATATGAGGATATTCAGCACCCAAAAGTACATGCTTCGACACGGGAGGCAATGATCGGAGCAATATACTAGTTATTTTAATGCTGATCGATCTTTAATAAATAATAATAATAATCCTAAGAATCAAGAAGAGTATAATGAAATTAAAGAAGCAGAATATAATAATAAAATGGTAAATGAAAAAGTTTATAAATTTATTAAAAAGGCAGAAGATAAATTAGAGACAAAAGAAATTGGGTGGATTAATGAAATATCAGAGGAGCAAAATATTTTCACTAAAGATGAATGGAAACGACCGAAATTGAGTTATGACAAAATGCAAGGTAGACCGAGTACAACTCTTGAAATTCAGGGCTATAGAATGGAATGCTTACTAGATACAGGAGCAAGAGTAAATGTAATGGCAGAAGCAGTTGTGGACAAATTAGTGAATGTGAAAATCATAAAAACAGATGAGATGTTAAGATGTGCAAATGATAGTAAATTAGAGACAATCGGAAAAATATATATTGATGTTAGAATTGGTAATATGGAAAGAAAAATAACATTTATAATAGTTAAAAATATTGTTCCAGATATAATAGGCGGAGTGGAATTGCAGAAAGAGTTTGTAATTGAATTAAACTACATCAAGTAAAATGAAGAAGGATATAATGAATTTGTTTGTGAAATAGAAGCTAGATTTGGGGAAAAGATTACAGATAACGAGAGATGTCAAAAAGCAATAGAAATTCTAAGATTAAACGAAAATAAAAGACTGTTAGAGATTATTAAAAACAATAAAAGTGTTTTTATGGTTAATAACTGGGATATCGGATGTACTGATTTAATTGCACATAAAATCATCACAAAAGAAGGGCCAATTATGATAAAACCCAGAAGACAACCCATCAATTTAGAGGACCAAATAAATGCTGTTATAAAAAATTTAGAAAATAATGATATCATAAGAAGATGTAATTCACCTTGGAATACGCCGTTAGTATGCGTGTGGAAAAAAGACAAAAAAGATATCAGACTTTGTTTAGATTTTAGACAGCTTAATAAGATTACTGAAAGACAAGCTTTTCCTATGCCGAATGTAGAAGAAAATTTAGATACATTACATGGATCTAAGTACTTTAGTTCTATAGACCTTGGCAACGCTTATTATCAAGTGAAATTGGACAAAGAATCACAAGAAAAGACAGCATTTTCTACTAAAGAAGGGCAATTTTGTTTTAATAGAATGCATTTTGGCATTGCGGCGGCACCGGGTATATTCCAAGAATTAATGACAAAAATATTGAAAGATCTATGGAAAGAAGGAGTTATGGTGTATTTAGACGATATTTTAGTTTTTACAAGAACAATTGAAGAACATTACAATGTGTTTGAAAAAGCTCTAGAGAAAATACGGGAAGCTAAATTGAGAATCAACCCAGAAAAATGTCAGTTATTAAAGAGCGAAGTAAAGTTTTTAGTGCATATTATTAACAGTCAGGGGATTCGGACAGATCAAAGTAAAATTGAGGATATTAAATCATTTCAGAGGCCTAAGTGTATAAAGAATTTGAGAAGCTTTTTAGGTATATGTAACTATAATCGGAGATTTATTAAGGAATATGCAACAAAATCAAGAGCGCTAGAAAGCATATGTGGAAGCAATAGTGAAAAAATAATCTGGACTGAGGAATGTGAGAAAGCCTTCGAAGAAATGAAAATGGCGTTGACTACAGCGCCAATTCTCGTATTTCCAGATTTCAAGAAAGAATTCATATTAGATACAGACGCAAGCTTTGATACAATAGGAGCTGTATTATCACAAAGAGATGAAATGGGGCATGAACAATGTTGTTGCATATGGATCCCATGCAATGAGTAGCCATGAAAGAGGATATTGTATAACACGAAAAGAGCTTTTGGCTATATATTATTTCTGTCGCCATTTCAACCATTATTTATACGGTAAACGGTTTGTTTTGAGCAGTTTAGACATAAAAATGGAGTTCAGAAAAGGTACGGCGCATACGAATGCAGATATGCTGTCTAGAAATACATGCGGCAAATGTGTACAATGTTTGATGGATCATGATAACCCCAAATCAGGGCGATTAAAAACTAGATTATTAACATTGATGACCGAAAATAATGAAAATGAATGGCAAAGAGATAATGCAGAAATACAAGATATAAAAGATCAAATAAATGAAAAGAAAAATAATAAATATATATTAAAAGGAAATATTATCTATACCAATCAAAACAAAATATGGATACCAGAAACAAAAAGACGAGAAATGATTAAGGAAGCACATTTATTATTATGCCACGCAGGAGTAGAAAAAGTTATGAAATATAATAGGAACAATTTTGATATGGAAGATTTGCTAAATGAAGTAAAAGAGACTATTTCAATATGTGAAGCATGCCAGAAAAACAAAGTTTTAACTACAAAGTCAAAAGAAAAAACCCAAGTAATTCAAGCTTCAGAACCTATGGAGAAAATATACATGGATATTTGCGGTCCATTAAGAGAAACCTTCAGAGGAGAAAAATATATTTGTGCAATAATCGATCATTACAGTAAATACATATCTCTAACTCCTATTAGAAAGCAAGATGAAAATACAATAAAGGCAGTTTTGTTAAATAATTGGATATTGAAATTTGGAGCCCCTAAGGAACTACATGTTGATTGTGGAAAGAATTTCGAAGCAAATAGCATTAAAGAACTAGCAAAGGCAGCAGGAATTAAGTTGATATTTTCGAGTCCGTATCATCATAATACTAATGGTGTAATTGAAAGACAATTTCGTACTATAAGAGACTATATTAACGCGTCACTCAGAGAAGGAGTTAAAAAAAGCTGGGCAGAATTAATACCTGATATAGAATACGTTTCAAATGCGACAGCTCAAAAAACTACTGGAGTGAGTCCAGCAGAAATTATATTTGGAAGAAAGATTAATAGATCGCAATGGCATAGTAATAATGAAGTGGATAGAAATGAAATCATGCGGAAATTAGAGACTAAAAGACAGCAAGCGAAAGAAATTGGCACAACTAGGAACTTAGAAGTGGGGGACAAAGTATTGGTGAAACAAGAAATTTGGAACAAAGATCACGAGAGATATGAAGGACCATACACAGTAATAAAACGAAATCATGAAAGAAGTTACTTATTAACAGACGAAAACGGGAGGAAAATAACGAGGAATATAGAAAAGTTAAAGCATTTTAAAGAAGGGGGATGTAAGGAGTTAGTAAATCTCAATATAAGATTATTATGGTTAAATGGTAGAAGTGAGATCAGTTAGTAGAAATAATTATTTCTGTTAAATTTTTATATTTAAATTCTATATTAAATTATATCATATTATATTAAATTATATTAAATTAAATCAATTAAATGTATGACCAGTAAATACATTAATATTAATAATTATCACGCCTCGGTGTTTAAATACGCTAGTAAACGGCACAATTTTGAAGTTGTTATAAAAATAAATGCTTGAAGAAGACTTGAATTTAGTTGCGTCTAACAGAGTTTAATCGTAATGTCCCTGTGATTTGCTAGTTCAAACTGATTAGAAACCTGTCGTAAGAATTTAGAAATTAAGGGAACTAACTAAATGACCGTTTTATATATTAATTTTCGTCCAATCAGGACTTAGTTGGGGTGTAATTTCACTATTTTCTTTATTTTTTAGGTTTTTATTCGTTTTCCTCAAATTATTTATTTGTATTAATTATCTATCTTATTTGGTTATTTAATTTTTATATTTTTACATATTTTGGTGAGTTTCCGTTGGTCATTTTGCATGTAGTTTGCTACTTTAACTTTGTTTTGTGTTTATTTTATGTTTTTATGCTAAATTTTATTTATTTTGATTCTCGGTTGTTGTTCCGTTGTCCTATTTTAATTATTTTCTTTTATTTGTTTGTATGGTCACTTGCTTTGTAGTTTGTTGGTCCTTATTCATGGTTTCCTTACTCGGATTTCTTATTGGTTTTAATTTATTGTTTTCTCTTTTTATTTAATTTTCCTACTCACTTAGTTATTCCACTCAACTTTATTTAATATGGTTTTTTTATTTTTATTTAATTGTAAAAAGGGTAGATTTTAACCATTCGTCCCCATTTCTTTTATGATTTTTTTATGATTTTTACAACTTCATTCCGGTTTTTATAACTTTTAGCCCAACAATATTATTATTATTATTATTATTATTATTATTATTATTATTATTATTATTATTATTATTATTATTATTATTATTATTATTATTATTATTATTATTATTATTATTATTATTATTATTATTATTATTATTATTATTATTATTACTATTACTAATATTTTTGTAGCTACAATCAATGTTCCCTCTAAGCCATAAGCAGCAGTGCGCGCAAAGTCAGCTGCGCTGAGCAGCCTTAAAATACAAATGAGCGTCAAAATGCTATAACGTGGTTGTAAGAGTTTTAAAACGACAATACAGAAATATACCGTTATTATGCATCTGGTTGTTAACATTGAAAATTAACCGGTAGATAACCGGTCTTCGCTGCTGGTGGTCCATTTACATCGACAATTTCCGTGTGCTTTTTACTAGGAACAACTGCCATGAAACGGTTGAATTAAATATACTGCGCTGAAAATAATTTTGCTGCGCTGGGGAGTTGGAGGTGCTGCGCGCGCGCACGCGCGCAGCTTAGAGGGAACGTTAGCTACAATTATTACTATGCTATCATTACTATTTTATCACTATAATTTGTAAAATCGATATTATTATTAGTCTTTATTAACATTATTATTATGAATATTATTATTGATACAATTATTGTTATTTTTCCGTAATTATCATCATTATAATATGGATAATATCCAGTGGTGTGGCTATCTCACCGCGGGCCTCACTCCAACAGTTATTTAAAGAAATTAAACCAAGTAAACGCGCGAACTGTAAACCTGATTGGCATAACATGTTTGTCATACCTTTAATTAAATACATTTTATAGTTTAAAAACACGCCTCTACACTCTACGGTACGTTCAGAATTTCTTCTCTGCAAAAATATTAACAAGTTCATCAATGTCCATTTTCTTTGCGTTTTCCTTTTCTATGCTGAGAATGGCAAATCCAGATAGTCTATCTTTCAACAAGGTACTATGCAAACAACCTCTCTGATGTTGTCAGAGTTACTGGTAAAGTGTGGAAGAGAAGATATGCAGTACATACATCTGGGAGTGATGTAATAAGAGAGCTATTTTCGTTTATCAAAAGGTGACTCAACTCTTTGATTGTATTTATTTTCTTAATATCTTGTTTGAGAATCATTTTAAAGTTTTGTAGCTGCTCGAAAAACGATGGTGATATGTCATTTGGATACTGTTGTAGTAACTTTGTCGCCTTTGCGAATAGTTGGTCATCGTCGGCGCAAGTCAATTCATGGGGTTACAGAATGCCAAATGTATTTACCACAGCCAGCATTCTTCTGAACCGATGAACAACCTGATTGATGAGAATGTCAAGAGTGCGGTAAACTACGTTTACTTTGAATTGCATTTTTTAGATCAGGGAGTCGGCTATCATCGTGTAGATCATCAAACGGCTTCTTTGCTTGTGGAATTCGTTTACCTTTTCCAATATTGGTCTCTACACCCCATTATTGGGCAAGAGAGACTAGCGTTTCCTTTGCAATATAGTATTCATTTGAATACTATACTGAATGCTAACATGAGTTCAAACAAGTTGAGTCAATTGTATCAGTCTGGAGCATTTTCGAAACAGTATTCACACTTTCAAACATTTTTGTGAGCACAATCAGAAGAAAAAGAAATTCAACCGATTGTAATTTCCTTTGAAGTCCGAGTGCTTTAGCAATCATATCTTCTTTTTCTCGACCAGATTTATATTTATCAATGCTTTCAATATATCTAGATAACGATAGCATTGTGCTACTATGCACTCTTCACATGACTTAAATATTTGGTTGTTCCACCAGGTCGTTCAATAAGTTCTTTCAACACTAGGTCATATACCGCCAAAAGGTCAATGACTGATAAAAGATTTCCATAATTTTTTAATTATAAATGATGGTTAAATAATAATAATAATAAATAATAAAAATAACAAATAATCAAATAACAAAAAAAAATATCACATACAGCACATAGACGAAAATAGCCCAACAAAATATACGACGCTTGGAGAACTTTCGGGATGGGCTAATAGATGAAAGCCGGACTCAAAGAACCCTAATTCAGAAGCGGGCTCATGCACTCCATCAAGTATATACAAAGACCGAGCTGAAATCGAGAATTCAACGTCTTTCACTGATGGAGTTAGCAAACGTGATTTCTGCTCATTTTTCCTAGACGAAACCGAACCAACCGAAGAGGCCAGATGACGAGTGCCCGGTTCCTGCCATTTCTTCTACAGTTCTCATTTCTACTCTCTTCCCTTTTCCCCCTCCTCCGACAATATCTAGAGGTCTACCACCATTTATAAATCGTAATATGGTAGCCACTCCTGCATCGATTCCGGCTCCGAAATCAAAGCGGTAGCATCTACGCTAAGCGGGGAGAAATGAAAATTAATGCATCATGAAAGCGGCAGCTGCAGGACAATTTCGAATTGTCGAACTAACCGCAGAACCCGAGTTCGATCTGGGCGATATTTCGTTCGCCATGGACATGGACGATAATGTTTTGTTCAACCTAGATGAACTCTTGGCTAATGCAGAGGCCAAATCCACCTAGCCTTCTTAACCAATAAATCTCTCGACTATGTTTTTTAATTTTTATAGTAACGATACCTGTACATTAATATAATTTACGAATCTATAGTTCGAAATTTGTTTTTTCCTAAGTTTTAATTTTTGAGTTAATTTAGTTAGTTTATTAACAAGTACGGTGACCAAGGGTTGTGTCATGAGTGGCCTGATGTTTAATCATGTTCTGACCTTTATCGAATTATGGATCTCTCGATTAACTCTCAGAAAATAGTTTCCGAACGACATAAGACCTTCTATAACCCGTCCAAAATTTCAGGTGGGTGACAAGTAGAGAGTTAGTAACAAAGCTCACCTGTCTTCTTACATCACAGCCACTGTATACAGTACCAACATGTCAGTCGCCATGGGTATACAGGGGATTGGATTAATCATGTGGTCGTCTGACAATGGATCACATCGGTTTTCCCCTTAGACATTTACACGATCTTGTTTTCAGTACGACCCAACTTATTGAATTGTATACGGAAGTTTTATCAAACTTTTTTTATATTTTGGTCAACTATACTTTTGTTTTCTATTCTTTGAAAATATAAAAAATTTGTATATGGCACAGTTTTCCTGGCGAACATTTTTTTGGAAATTCGAATAAAAAATTCCAATAAAATAAAAGGTAAATAGCAGCACGGGGCCTTCTGGACTCCCACATTTTTTACCCTCACTCAGGCCGATTCTACGACTTTATCCCGATATGATCAAATATATTAAATCTGGTTGATATCTTGATTGAAACTTAATTAAAATATATAATTTAATTTTAATTAATAATTTTTTTCATTTCCAAATTTAGAACATTCTGTCTGTCCATTTTCAAAGAAGACCCAGTTTAAATAGTTTTATATCGAATATTCACTGATTTTGGTAGGGACTGTGCTTAATTGTATGGTAATTTATGTATGAAATGTACAATTTGCAATCAATTATACCTTGGTGAGGTTTCATGAAATTTTAAATTTCAGTAAAAAAATATTAGATTGTTTAAATGAGCTAATTTCTCTGAAAAATGTCAGAAAAGGAAAGTATTTATACAGACTTTATTAAGCAATTAGTATTATGCTCGTCTTCCATCTTTCTTTTCTTGATTCCCCCTTTACCTGAACTGTGTTTACGTTGGTTTAGTGAATTCTGTAATTAGATAAGTTAAGGAACCCACCTTGAAACCTAAACTCGAGACCTCCATTTAAAGGGAAAAGAATTAATTAACATTGAAAACAGAGTAAGAATGTGATTAAATAATTAAATTATTCCATCGGCAAATTCAATAAATCTATTAGAGTCAATAGTTTTTTTTTCAGAAGAAGTCCAACAAAAAAAAACAGGCAATTGACTGCATTGATGCATTATTATCAATGTTGCCGGGCACGGTTCGGTGAACGCATGACCGAATCAATTATAAATGCAAAAAACATCAACAAGCACCTGTCATATTTGACTCTTTGTTTATTCTTCAGCCCCACGATCAAGTCTTGATCGAATTCAGGACCAGTAACGTTTATTATACGTCCGATATTCGCCCACTAGATCTCAAGTGTTGTCAAGTGTTGCTTATACGGCTCTTTTACCAGCCCCAATAATACGTTATTTGAAGTTGGTTAACTTGAATTTGTCTAGAAAATGATTCCAAATTCACTTTTTTTTTTCAAAGAAAGTAATTTCTAAAATTTTTCATATATTCGTTAAGTGCTCTTTATTATTAAGTTTGGAAAATATAAATAATAATAATAATAATAATAATAATAATAATAATAATAATAATAATAATAATTATTATTATTATTATTATTATTATTATTATTATTATTATTATTATTATTATTATTATTATTATAATTATAATAAATTATAATAATAATAATTTTTATAATAATTATTATTATTATTACTATGTAAATAAAATTTAATTAAAGTTGTCTGAGTTTCAGCAGTCAGTATTTGATATGAGAAGATTATTATGATTATTATTCTAGCCATGCTCAACTTTTCCATAACAATTCCACATATCTATGTTTTCGGCGGGAAAATTCAAAAACAAAAAAATTAATTTTTGAACATTTTGAAAATTGTCATTAATAGATTCTTATCATTGATAATGATGCGTCTTCAGTGCTCGAGTTCGATCGCCATTAATTGAACATTAGTGTGGCGAGTCTTGGAAAATTCGCCCCCCCCCTCAACTCGATTCCAGGGAAAACCCAATCGTGAAATTAATTAATTACAATCGATGGTGACTCATGGAATTATCGAGCCGTTTCAATGATATCTCCATGAAAAATTAATTCGTCGGAAAATATCCCAATAATTGCATACATTGAACGGATGAAAAATTTTTTAATTTTCTTTATTTAATTTTTTTTTGAGTAATTTTATATTATTATAAGTTTTTAAAAGTTGAAATTTAGACCAAATAATTTTATTAATCGAAAAAAAATTTAAATTTCAAAAGACATAATTGAAATTAATTTTTCAATAAATTTGGCACAGGTTTTTTCAAGTGCAAATCCGAATAACTAGGGATTAGTGAATAGTCTCATTTATTAATATTATTATTATTATTATTATTATTATTATTATTATTATTATTATTATTATTATTATTATTATTATTATTATTATTATTATTATTATTATTATTATTATTATTATTATTATTATTATTATTATTATTATTATTATTATTATTATTATTATTATTATTATTATTATTATTATTATTATTATTATTATTATTATTATTATTATTATTATTATTATTATTATTATTATTATTATTATTATTGCGGTTAAATTAGCAATACTACTGTCAATTTATAAGTAATTTCCTATTATTGGCTAATATTCGCGCATCATGTTGAATTATGCCGTCATCGTTTTGATATTTGCCGACAAAATATATTTTAATTTCATATCAACTTAATTTTATGACAAAATGATTACAAGCGATTTTTTTTGAATAATAATGATGGCCATGTAATTGTTATTCAAATTCAGCTATTACATAACCGTTTCACTGATGACGATTGATAGCTCGAGAATAATTAATGTTTGCTGTGTTTTATAGATATTTACATTAAAGAAATTCTTCTTAAATTAGGACGACAGCTACAAAATGAGCAGCGTTTATAAAGTGCCGAAAATTCGGCATTCGTTTGTAAAGCGCACTTGAAACTGAGAACAATCACTGAACTTTGGCTGTTTTATCAGGCATTACTAATATGAGCTTTATCAAGACCTGTTGAAATAGAAATTACATTCAACAGTGAATAACCGATAACCGTTTGTTGACGTCTTGCAGGGTTATCCGTTACTGATTGAGAAGTTACCTAGTAGGAGGAGGGACAGAGGTAGTTGCGTATGATTATACTCATTAAACCTGACATAAAAGGACATTAAATTTATTTCTAATATTTCCGATGCATTAAATCCAACCTCAGATTTTGCCACAAAATATGTTTAATCATTTAATAGAATTTTTTATTTAGTTGTACACCCTGCCTCAGTGAAATCCTTTATTGTAGTTTGTAATATAACTATTTTTTCATATGGAAAAGAAGTGAATTTCTTATCCATTTCAATGTGTTTTCCAAAGCTTTGAATGCACCATAAGGATGCTCAATCATATTCGGCATTTTCCACAATTCCATCTTTGAACATGTTTTAAACTCATTGCTGGGTGGGCTCGTGCGAGATTATTTTTCACAACTCACCCCTTGTTGCATCTATATATTGAACGGATTGTGTCGAATTATTTAGGAAGACTGGTACCAATAATAAGTGATGGACATTCCAAGCTCATCTTTCATAGTGCCACTGGAATATCTCCATTTAACTTAAAATCAGTGATAAATAAATTGGGTCCTAGACAAATCTAATATATGGGATAAATGATTCTAAAATTGAATAAGTTGATTAGGATCTTTTTTCACGGAATATTGACTAAACAACTTATAGAAAACGCTGAAAAGGCTGTGTCGAAAATTCGTGCTAAATAGATACCAATGAAAATTGGCCATGAATACAATGAGAACGAAGCATGGTTGAATGATCATGGATAAATGCAACCTTATGGTCTATGTCATAGAGCCGCATTTGCCCACCGTTGGTCTATGACAACAAGAACTAAATGAATAATAAAAAATTGCCAGGTCGAATATTTTGTAAACGAAAGTGTTTTATCAAACCAATATAGAGAAACGAAATTTGAAAATTTTGATAATATATTTTGACAATTTTTTGTAATTTGATACAGCCTAATCGCATTTTTGTCGACAGAGTTGACAATAATTATTGTTTTCCGGTGGGTTTTTGAAATATTTTTAATAATTAAATTGTAAGTGCCTGAGTCTCTCTTGGCCCTGTAAAAGTCGAGAATATTTTCCTATACAGGGCTCATCTGCATTACAAATAAAATAAGGATTTTGGTTACAGAGTTCCAACCCTTAATCCCTTGCGGATGATTTCTTAACTTGATTTTAGTAATTTCCTTCACAGATTTTTATCTAACTTAATTTCTTTCATAAGGTGACCATTTAATGCTTTAAATGTTGCTGCCTCTGTTATTTGACTTCTAATGATTCTCTAAACCCAATGTAATCCCAAGTTAGTAAAAAGGATATGCTAAGTTAAAGGTTCTGACGTCCTTACTGACAGAATATGTCGTCAGTTGTTTTAAATGAAAAGAAAAATCTTCCGAAGGATTCAGTTGAGTCAGATTTAAACAAACCCATTCGAGTATTATCCAAGATATTTTCATCAAATTAGAAACTTTAAGCCATTTTAATACCATCGAAGAACAGAACTTCATTAACCGTTGTAGACAATTATGAAAATATGCGAAAAATAAATTTATTAAATCCAAATCAAAGAAAAGGCATCACCGGGAGGGCGACCTTACAACAAACCATGAGGGTTACATGGAAATATTAAAACATTCCTTGTACAAAAGATAATTTATTTAACACCATCGTATAAATTAAAATTTAAACCTAACAATTGGAAAGAAAATATAATTTGTGTGAAATATTCTCATTTATTTATCAAATAATCTGTGAAATTATCAACTGTGACTTTTTAATTTTGGCATCATCGAGTGAGACAATCCGCCAAATGAGAATCAATTGGCATCGATTCTATAATGGATCCGTTGTCAATCAGCATTGACTACCAGACATTTTTTTCTGAAAATCATTCACCGAGGAAGGAATCATCTGAAAATTACAATCAATGAAATTTCTTAAATGATTTTTACTCTCAGAACTTTTAGAATTATTTATAATATTGTAAGAACCTTTTTTCCAATTTCACCAATGATTTTTTTTCACCACTGATTCACTTGAAAAATGCCGTGCCTAAAATTAGTGAATATCAAAAACATCGATATCTCTACTGATTAATAGTCATCAAGCTCCTTTTAATAAATTATTTATAAAAAAATAAAGCCATTTATCATTTATATAAGACAACTTTTTTAACCCTCATATAAATTCTAATATTTTATAAAGGGCGGATGACGAGGCTTAAACTTCGGTGACATTAATTCCTAAGAGGTTAGAAAAATCAGTATTACTGTTGATGGGTTTCCGGAGCAATATTCTTAAAAACGATCATATTGCAAAAGCAAAATACCGAAAGAAAGGGAAATCTTCAAATGTTTGAAAATCACTTCGAATTTATTTCAGGGCTCATTCTATTTTTATACGAGTATTGAAATTGGCTCCTCGTGTTCAATAAACAAGAATCAACATTCCCAGAGTATATTATTATTAAAAATAATAAAATAAAATATCCGTTTATGATAATAATCTTCCTTTTACAATCATTCACAAAATCTTTTCAATCTTCCTTTGATTAATTTTCTAATTAATGTTCTTTCTCCTTTCCTACTTTCAGTTTCTTTTTCTCTACCTGAAGTAAAAATTTCTAACTTTGCCTCTCTTTATATACCTAAATTGTTCCAATAATAAATGACTTTTTCCAACTACCATTGACCATGTTGCTATGATAATGACCCTCACAATTCTGCATTGTTTATCTTCTTGTTTGAATACATAGTGGGTTTTTTGAACAATTAATAAATAAATTAATTAATTAGGATTTACATTTTACATAAATTTGTGATTTCATATGCACCTTCTGCTAAAATCATTCATAATATATTGTTCAGAATAATCTCTTCTGTCTGACCTATTTTCCGCTTTAAAATCGAAAATTTAATCATTTATTAATTTTATACAAATTTGCATATTTATACTTTTCATATCTAATTATGCGCTTTTCTTTAACTTTGTTTCCAACCAATGTAATTACATATTTAGCACTAGATTTACGGACTAAGCCAATCGGACTCATTTAAAATTCTAATGCTACATATATATAATACTGATTTATTATTTTTAGAATACATATGTTGGTTTTTAGATACGTCATGAAATATAGGTAAATATTAATTACTCTCCTCTACTGACTCCCTCATTTCGAATATCGAATTAGGTATACCTATTTTGACGGCTATTTTACCCGTAAATCTAGTGTTAAATATCTCTATTTCATTTGGCTTCCATTCAATTTTATTTTAAAATGGTTTTAATTTGACGACCCCAACATGCACATCCCGAGAAGTGTAAAATTACAAAATATATCCGGAATCATGTATGGAAAATTGACATGTACAAGATAAAATAACCTTTTCCGACTCGTGTTTTCTTTTGGTTATTATTGTCCGATACTGCTGATATGGGGAATCCTTTGGGGGAGATTTTAAAAATCTTACTCATAGAAAACTCATACGCAGGTGTGCATAAAATAATTTAAGACTTTAAATTAAAATTATATTAAAATTAAAACTTTAAAATATTTTTTTATTAAATATAAAACAAGATAAATCTAGTTAGACAGTGTCTTCAAACAAAGTTTTTAAACTCTGCCGTACAATGTATGCAAAAACAGGAGGAAAACCTTTGATGACCCTTAGCATTTAAAATGTATATGTATTTATTGTAAGACAGAAAAATATGTTTCAATTTGTATATTTTCACTTTATTTATATTTTAAAAGATTTCCTTCACCTTTTTGATAACAAAGACCCTCTCGTCTTAGAAGGAACGTTCCTCTCTTGTTGCATAATTTTTCGGATTGACATTTTATATATACTTCAAATGAGAAAATGATCCATCAGTTGGGCTATTTTGTGTAAAGAATATACGACTAGCGAGTTTTACATTATGTTTCCTAGAATAATTATAAAGTGCGACAATAATGAGTCTTGTTTTTATATTTTACATGACACACAGCTGGTATGACCAAGGCAAAACTGGTCATGCAAGCCTCCATGAAATATGGAGTCATTAACAACCAATTCCACAAAACCATGCAAAATTTCTCATAAGTCGGCCGAGTTCAAGATGAAACAAATGACCAATATTCGAAATAGTATAGAATATATTACTAACAAATTTTATAATCTGATAGCGCATATTATGCAATGAGGGTAGCCCAACAACTCCTTCAAAATTTCCTAGTTTATACTTGACATCTTTTTCCAACAAAACATACTCCTCTCAATTCTCTGTAGTTGAGGCAATTTAGACAAGAAAACTGTTTAATCTCTTAAACCAATCTTAAGTAAGTCCAGTGATACTCACCTAAGGACCTCATCTATATTATAATAACTGACTTGATTTTTGCTAGCTGGTCTCAAGGTTATTTAAATAATAAGAAAACTTAAGTCGATTCAACTTTTTAACACAGAAACAAAATTTAGGATTTGTATTGGAATAGAAAATAACCGAATTCCTAGCCTTTTCAACCAATAGAATCCCCCCCCCAATATTCATTAACCTGTGTCATCAATGTCAAGCATTAAATTAATTATCTATTGTCCCAATAAAGTCCGGAAATTCCCATCCAGTGATCTGATTGTTTTCTAATGATGCTCAGCGCGTTTTGATCCTGCAAGTTGGCAAAATAATTACGAGTCAATGGGATAGGCGAATTTCATTTCTTCTCCTTTTATCTCGCAATTGCTTTAATCAACAAATACGATTGATCTTCTAATTTTAGGGATCTCTGAATGTTAGGGAATCGCGATTCGTTTTTTATTTTTCTAAATGAACTATTTTTAAACAGAAAATTTTAGACTTATATTTATTACAATGTGCGAATGTGGCGGGTAACGAGACTCTTAGTTCTTTTAACAGTCTCCACTTTTGCACCTTCTATTTAAAGTCGAGGGTATCGAAATGTAGCGAAATTCTATAAATTGGAATAATCCTTTGCAACATAGGTAGGTTAAAAGGAGATTCTTGTTTGTTTTGTAAAGTGAAGTATAATTTTTAAAATTGGGATAAAAGAAGTGTAAGCTTTTGTGACGTGAATGAACTGTCAAATTTTTCCATTTCTTCTGTATCAGTTTAGGAATGCAAATTCGGTTCGTTATGGGGATTGAAGATGTTTATATGAGCATAGATAATAGGGAGACTCTTAACAAACTTATCATTGATGTTACTTCTCCATGAACTAAAATAATCCCTATAGATTGGATGAATCTAGAAATCTAACATACTATGTTTAAGCTGCATAGAGTTATTGGAAATCGTGAGACAGAAAATAGTTCCCGAACGTGTATGATTTCAATAAATCTAGAGGAGGGCCTACAAGATATAAATTAAATACACATATTTCATTTTTTCGATTTTACCGACTTTCTTCCTTTTTTATTGGTATCCATTTACTTATTGGTAGGCATTGTATAGTCGTTAAAATAGACATATTGTTAGAAGAAAAGTTCAAGTACATTTTCAGTTATTCAAACCCGTGGCAGAATGACTTACATAAAGACTAATTATAAAGAAAGATAAATAAAATCTGACTAAAAAGGCTTCAAACCAACGCATGAGCAAATTAATGCCGTTGTTCTAAAAAATGCAGGTTGCTAATCATTGGTGGGTTGATTAAAAATTTTAAAAATATTTTGCACTAATTTGAGTACAAGATTAGAACTTTAGACATTCGCAGAAAAATTATTAGTTTTCTATAGGCTTTTTAAAAATTAAGCGATATGTTTAATTTATGATAAAATATCTAAATCCACTGAATAAAAGAACTTATCAAGTATATGATGTTAGGAAATTCTATTTCTAATTTCATTTTGTATAATGTAAATATCGCTAACATATTTATTAGGCTTGACAAATACATACTTTATACAACTAGTTCTTTAACTGTTAAACTTCATAGATCCTCTAAAAGTGAATTTATTATTCCAACCTATATTCAAATTTCAATGTTAATAATAATAATAATAATAATAATAATAATAATAATAATAATAATAATAATAATAATAATAATAATAATAATAATAATAATAATAATAATAATAATAATAATAATAATAATAATAATAATAATAATAATAATAATAATAATAATAATAATAATAATAATAATAATAAATTTATATCTATATTTATTCCTAGGAATAAGCACATCTCATTGGTTAGAATCCTTATTTTAAGCACAATAAAAAGTGGTTTTGCTATTGATTGATTGTTAAGACGAATAATATGCGAAGTTTTATTAATTTAAAAAAATACTGTTTCCTTCATAATTTTTTACCCAAATATTGTTTTATAAATTTAATAATGATTTTAATAATTAATTAATTCCTCAATAAAAATTTAGACTTCTAATACCCCTTAACCGTTTTATGTTTTTTGGAATTACATGTCAATTCTGTCACTTAAATTCGATAAATTTTTTCTAAACTTTTTTTTTATATTATAAGCAGCATATTTTATACATTTCTATGCATTAGCTATGCATATCAATAAAACGTTTTAGTAATTTTTCCTGATGTGATATCTCTCTTTGTTGGACCAATTTGACTGGACGAGTTAACTCGGGGTAAGCGGGAAAGGGGTTAAATAAATACTTTTTAAATTTTGTAGTTAGATTTGTCTTTTTATTCATCCCTTTTCTGACTTATTTACTAGTCAGATGGATTACGAAACATTTCCATTTTTAAAAGCAGATCTCAGTCCATGAAAGATTAAATTCAAACATCAAAGCATACAAAAGTCCCAGCAGTTACCATCTTTTTTCATATACAGTAAACTCTCAATTGGCCAGAGTAGAAAAGATGCAAAATCAGAAAAAAAAACTGTGCGATTACCCAATTTTACGCTAGAGCTAAAAAAATAAAAATGACAAAGTCAATGAGAATTATCATTGCCGAAAGGCGAGAAAACCAAATCTCATTTGTGTCATGTTTTAAATGAAACGGTGATTTTTAGGTTTTGTTTATTTGCATCTTTTCTGTTTGTTTGTTTATTTGAATCCAGGTTCTTACTTCTCCCTGGCAGTCCGGATAATTGAGAGATTACTGTATAATGAGACCCGGCACAAACTTATATCTATCCGTTATTGGTTACCGTTTTTATTCTCTATTTTTGTTTTCATAAAATGAATAATTAATTTAAGAAAAAATAAAACTCTAAAAAATGAAATAAAAGTAAAACTCGAAATTATCTTGAATAATATACATAAATATAAGACTACAGGAGGTCTAGTTGAGAACGGTTCATTCTCTGATATCTATGTACAAATTGATAAAGTCAAATGCATTTTAACATGTGTTGCACGTTACAGATGCGTTAATTGTTCTACAAATGACAGATTACATCACAATTTTGATTTATGTGTAAATACAGGATTATTATTATTATTATTATTATTATTATTGTTGTTGTTGTTATTATTGCTATTTGCCGTTGACGCGTGTGTGTTGTATTGGCGCATTTGCTTTTTCCGGCTAGATTTGGGATATGGTCTATGGGGCACTGCAGAATACGTCACACTGTCTGTACTATATCCAGGACTGTGTTGGCCTTGGGTTTGGTTTCCAGGCATTGTGTTCGTGTCAACAACGAGGGGAGTTTGAGATTGTTTCTGTAGTTCATTTCCAGAATCGTATTCGTAATTGTTGCTGTCAGTGCTCGGTGTTGAATACTCACAGAACTCATCACAAGTTTCTTGATTCGGTATTACATCATAATGGACAGTGGATTTGGGAGATTCTTCAGCGGTTTTCGATCTTAATAGAAAAGAAATTCAATCATTAAAATTAAAAAAAAATCATTAAAAATATGAAATTCGAACGAAACACAAATAAAAGAATTTGACCTTGAAAAGGTGAATGAGTGGTTGAATTATTAATTTTGAAGGATTTTTTTTTCCACTAGAAAAATCAGCATGAGCCATGTTGAGCATTATTCGTGGTAGAATGCCATGTTGTGTGCATGTCTGCAAAAATCTCTAAAAATTTTTGCTCTGACTCATGTGTCAATAGAACCCAGTTTTTATTACAGCAGTACTATCGAAAAGATAAAGACATTAAAATGGTTGAGTGTTGACTTATTTGTTTATGAAACTTTGTTTATCGGAAATTCACCACTACACACGCATGCACACACACGCACCCAAACAAACAAACAAACAAATAGAAAACTTCGTCTGGTTCAACAGTGGCAGAATTCAATCAGTTTTATATGATTTATCTCAAATTTTAAACTGCATTATAGAAATCTCGAATAAAACATTTCGATACGTTCATAAATATTTTGTTTGAATACTCTATGAAATAATTATCGATTGATATTTGAATTAGCGCATTTAATATCTCATATATGTTGCACAATTGGCATTGATCTAATTGAATTGTGGTGGATCATTTGAATTGATTTTATTGCGTTTTGGACGAAACCCCCAGACGAACTGTAGCACTTTAATTTGCACTTGATCTTCATGACTTATTATTATTATTATTATTATTATTATTATTATTATTATTATTATTATTACTATTATTATTATTATTAAATTATTATTATTATTATTATTATTATTATTATTATTATTATTATTATTATTATTATTATTATTATTATTATTATTATTATTATTATTATTATTATTATTATTATTATTATTATTATTATTATTGATATTATTGATATTATTATAAATAAAGTTGAAAAAATTGAAGCAATTAAAGGAACTTGAAAATGACTAAAAAATTCCCTGACAAACTGGGAATTATGGGAACAGCATTAATTAACTTGATGCAATCAAAAGGCGCGAATTGAAAAAATTGCAAAGTTTTTACATGGCCGTTTGATCTATAATTTACATGGGTTGATGGAAACTGATTCGAAAAATTATTTCACTTGGTCATCTAATCCAATCAATCCAACTGGTGGAAAAAGTCCCAAAACATGAAAAAAAATATCTAAAAACATATTGAAAATAATTTTCATGTGGTTTCGTGATATTCAAATTTTGTCATGACTTTTCCCAATGTTCACGCCGGCTCGCTAAATATCATCGCATTCAAATGTCCAGTCGACAAAAATTATGATCCCATGTCAATTAAATTTTCAGATGACTAATTTCCTAACCATGACAAAGTATATTCGGGGCTGTGTCATTGGACACCTCATCCAACAGGTATCCATCTGATTACGGTAAGATACTGGAGGGAAAAAACAACAAATAGAAAAATAAAACGGCAATTGAAAAAAAAATCGAACGAGAAAAAAAAATTGTGAATATCGGGCATTATTAGAGATAGGCGTCAAATGGTAACATTGACGTACATCTGTGTGAGCTGAGTAAGGCTCTTCCTGTGATGAGAGGTGAGGATGGGTAGGAGCGATGCGTGAATATCGAAGCAAGTAGCATTTAGTATCAGTGTCAGATTAAATGCCGTCGGATTTCTGTGCTGACTCAGAGAGACTAAAAGAAAGAGGCTGTCAATTTATTATTTTTTTTCAGAGTCTCGGATAATTCCTTCCCCTACATTTGACGACAGGTCTCATCGGTGAATGCTATTCGCGATTAAGGATAATTCCACTGTCATAATACGAAAAAAAATTCTTTTCATTTATCGTCAAATCAAATCTAATTCGTAATTCCATTTATAATATCAACAGGTATATATTTATACGGTTAAATATGATTAATGGCCTGTTTTCCCGTTTTGTGGACGTTATGGGAATTTCGGAATACTAGCGATAGTATCTGCGATTGACACGACACTTTTAAACTCATAGGAGACTTCATAAAAGGCACTCTACCGCGAGTTGTTTTTTTTTATTTAAAAAATTCCTTATCATAATATTTATAATTTATAAAAGAATTAATTAATTATTTTTTTAGAAAGAGAATTTTTTTACGAGTTTTTTAAAATTTAAATAAAAATTATTTTTAATGTAAAATTAAAACAAAAAATTAAAGAAAGAAAAAAAATTGAAATATCCTTATCAGTTGACAACGATTTGCACTATCAAATTGGAGAATTTGATTTATTTCCCATACAAACAAGGATGTTACGTCATATTGAGATAGGAGGAAAGATTTATGGGGATCTACTGGAAATTTGACAACTGATATAGGTGGTACAATTCTTCGGGTTTCCATAGAATTTACTGGCATTTTATTCTTTGAAAATTTGATCGTCCGATAATTTCTGTCACATCAAACCGTTTGAGTGGCCTTAAAATTTCTTTCAAATTAAGTGGCTTACAATTACGAGAAGCGGAAACTTTGTTCGGAAAAATTCCATTTTGCAAAGATGCACTTTCCAAATTTGGGTAAATATTTTTCGGATTTTTCGGTTGTTTTTTGTTTGTTATTTATAATTGTTATCACAAATCAACATTAGGCGGCATATGTTTAACCCATTAATAATTAAATTTATAAAATAATAATAATAAGTAATATATTAACGTTAAGTTTGTTTTAGAATAGACCATCAAGCGTCCATAGTTGATAATGGGGTCTGAGAAGGTTAATCCAAAGGAATCGGTACAAAAGGAGTTTTCTATAACGAGTTTGAAATATTTTAATGTTTGTGGTATATTGAAATTGAATGATTATATTGCTCAAAATAATGTTTTAGATTTCATTAAAATTCTCCATTGATAATACAGTAAATTCTCGATAAGTGTCATAAGGAGGGAATCAATAGTTTTAATGACAGTTACCTAATTTTCAATGAATTAATTTTTTATTCATTTTATAAGGATTTTATTTATTCAGCCAAATAGGTAATGAGCATGACATTTATTGAGTGTCATACTTATCAAATGTGAAACTTATCAGAATTTACTGTATCATGAACATAATTTGTTTTAATCAGTGGAATCTTTTATTTTGATGATATTTCATTTTGGCCAAAAGTTTTCTAAGTCCACCAAACAATGGCACCCCTCCGCAAAACATATACATTATGAGTCATCGTCGAAAATTTGCCTATATCCTTTTAACAAAGAAATTGGTACCATGCCAAATTAGACCAAAGAACTTATTTTAAAAACAAAGACAACTATTTCAATATTGATATTTTTAATTTTTATAAGAACTATTTTTTCAAATTTCACCACTGATTTCTTTTCCATTGACATTGAATTTATTAAAAAGATTGACTATGAATCAGTTTTTGATATATTTACTGATTCATAGTCAAGCTTTTTATAAAAACAATTTTTAATTTTGTCTAAATAACATATTTTTGAATAACTTTCTCTACAATTTTGTTGTTGATGACTTTTCAATTGGATAATTTCGTCATGACGAAAACCTCGTTGTCTTTTGACGTATGACTAACGCTTCAAATTATAAAATGAAAATTCATATCTTATAAAGAATTAAGTTTTCTACAATAATTATACAGAACATATTTTGATCAGAAAATTATTTGAGTATGAAAAGTACAACGTATAGTTTGGGTTGCGTTTTTACGTAAGTCACTTGCGTAAATTTAAAAAATATAATCGGACAATTTTGTAGAAAATAAAATTCTGTACAAAAAACTTCCTATTTGAAATTTATGTGACAATTGCTTCCTATGTTATAAGATTTGATTGGAAATGTCTTTTTTCACGACGGTGACTTTTATTTTTATAGTTCAAAATTCTTTTTATTTTACTTTGCAACCGAAAGCTTGTATTATCGTTTAATCCTTTAACATTGAATTAATGCTGCTACCAAAAATCATTACCTTATATTATTATTATATTATCATTATTATTATTATTATTATTATTATTATTATTATTATTATTATTATTATTATTATTATTATTATTATTATTATTATTATTATTATTATTATTATTATTATTATTATTATTATTATTATTATTATTATTATTATTATTATTATTATTATTATTATTATTATTATTATTATTATTATTATTATTATTTATTTTTTGAATTTTTTTTAACGGACCGAATTTTTCTTTTTGCTGTCAGCGTAATAAGACAATTTTATTCAAAAGTTTATCTACATTAATCTACGAAGGTTACAGATCGTTAAGTCATTCAACTAATTTCATAATAAATTTGGTCTAGGGCGCAAAATAACTTTGCACCGCCCGTATGTCTAAATATATTTAATTTGTATTGAGAGGAGCGTGCAAAACCTCTAACTATACCACTGTAACGGGAATATATATATATATATATATATATATATATATATATATATATATATATATATTATATATATATATATATATATATATATATATATATATATATATATATATATATATATATATATATATATATATAGCCCGGCTCGTGGCTTTTTTGGTGTAAGCGAGGAATTTTTGGGGCTTTGAAAAAAGTTTTCAATTAGTTAGGCTATAAAGAAGCAACAACCAGGCAACATTTTCAATGGTTTTATATAATATAAAGAAATAATTTTCTATAATTAATTTATAATTTTTTTGATTATTATAATTCAAATTCAATTTTTCTTCCAAAGTTTGAAAATGAAAATTATCTGCCTTTATAAATTTGAATAAATTTCAAATTTCGTTAAAAATCAATTTCCTATAATTGTTTGATTTTTTTTATTTAGAAAGTAAAGGAAATAATTGTGTTTAAAAAATTAAAAACTAAAGAAAATACTTTTTGTTAAAATTTAAATTTCGTATTGTCTTTCAAGCGCATTTGTCCTAAGTACGTTTTTCATGGGTGCAAAAGATTAGGGGTATAGTTCTCTTTCTGTGAAAAGTTTTGAAAGCGCACTGATAATAGTGCTATTGATTTCAGCTTTTAAAAAATGATGACTTCTTGGGACTTTTTTAAAGTTCCATCGTGTAACGTAACATTTTTTAAGAATTTTTAAAAAGTTGGCACACACACGCACGTGAAATTTTAAATTAAAACTTTGAGAAGGCCGATTCACCATCTTAGTAAATAGATCTCAATTCAATTGGGCTAAAAATAAGGCACTACCGGTAAAAAGTGACAGTAAAAGAAAATTTATACTTAATTTTATTTTCCATTTTATCATCTCCTAACTTATGTAACTAAGCATAACACTTTACTATAAACCACACATTCCTCCCTAATGTTGCGCAATATCCAAATTATACATTTAAAATTTAAAATATGTTAACTTTCTCAATGTCAAAAATGAAACTTTCAAAAATTAAAAAATTTCCCAATAATTGATTTAGAAACCATTGAAAATTATCCCAAGATACAATTCAAAAATCACTCAAAAAAATAATTTTAAAAAACCTCAAAAAATTTCCATTGAAATTTTTCTCTTCGGAAAAAAGCAGCCTGAATCTCGACTTTTCAATGAACTGAATAGTAACTGTGATCATTCAGACGGAGACAAAGTGCACTCGAAATTGAAAGAAAATCGATTGTCGAAAGGGAACCAATAATTCCTAGCCTCTTTTGTCGTGCGCCTCTCATCTAATGGAAAGGAGAAAAAGAAAGGGGAAAAATTTTATTTTATTAATATTAATGAAGAAAAAAATTTATTTATTTTATTTTGCAAATTGATTGTCGAATGTGAATTGTGTTCTAGAGGGATTTTCATAGGGGGAAAATGTAAACTGAAAAGAATTGAAAGAAATAAACAATGAGACACGACGAGAAAACTCCGCGATTCCTCTACGATTCCTCCACCAATCAATGAAAGGATAATCCATCTAAATTGAATTAGCCCGATTCTTCATTTGCATATATTGGGTTATTTCATACTGCCAATGCAAAGGGAGATCAGTTGAAATAATCTCCTCGACAGTGCCCATTCTGCAAATCGATGTGCAAATTGATTTATAATAATAATCAATGAAGAATTCCAATAATTGCTTGATTATAGAACACATCCGCATCCTTGCAGACCGTCAACCGTTAATTCACAATTCACTTACCGAATGTGAGACTGATTAAAAGAGAAGGAGAAAGCGTTTCGACTTTTATTATTTTTTCTCCATTAATTTAATACTTTTCATTATTTTTATTGATGGATAATTTTTATATAAATTTTTCGTTTTATCACTATGAATATAAATTGAGTTGCTTACTCTTTGTTTGTGCCTTGATATGGTCCAGATCCTCCAGAATCTGTTGCAATCGCCGATGGGGACGGAGTGGCTGAACCGAGAGTTGCCGGTGAAATGGCATAACAGCTGATTGCGTTCATTGACCCGGCCTTGTGATCGACATATTTCTTTTGATTCGTTGTACCAGACGAAGATGTTCCACTAGACGAGCCAGGCAGTTGGCTGATTCCCATTTTCATTGAAGTTGGCCAATTGTTGGGACCACTCGCGGACTGGTTGAAATATTTGCTCGTGCCCAATCCAACTAAATAAACTTTATCAACACATGATATAATTATATAATTATTATTATTATTATTATTATTATTATTATTATTATTATTATTATTATTATTATTATTATTATTATTATTATTATTATTATTATTATTATTATTATTATTATTATTATTATTATTATTATTATTATTATTATTATTATTATTATTATTATTATTATTATTATTATTATTAGTATTATTATTATTATTATTATTATTATTATTATTATTAGTATTATTATTATGTCGTAAAAAAATGAAAGAATGACTCTGATCATTCTGCGAGTTGAGTTGCGACTTTAACATCTTATCAAACGTGAATCATTTTCAACACCAAATTCTCGCAAAATTCTAGCTTTTGATTATTCTTATCATATTAATGAAATTTAAACTATTTTATTGATACAATGTCAATAAATAATAGTTATTTAACCATCTGCTACTTTACAGTACTTAACAAAATAAATAATAATAATAATAATAATAATAATAATAATAATAATAATAATAATAATAATAATAATAATAATAATAATAATAATAATAATAATAATAATAATAATAATAATAATAATAATAATAATAATAAAAATAATAATGATAATAATAATAAGAAGAAGAAGATCATTGAACAAATAAATGACCATATAAATCTTCGGTGCAAGTTTTAACAGATGAGAATTTTCGATAATGAATTAATCCGTTTCAATCAACTTCAGAATTTAGCTGTAGTATATAAAATATATAAAATTTAAAATTAAAAAACTTTAATTCAATATTTTTTTTCAACAATTTTTCCAACCTCAGAATTAAATATTTTAATGTTTATTACATGATGTCTATTTAATTTTGATTTCTAAAAATTATTTTTTGATTGTTTATACATTTAATTCATACTTCTATCAAAAAAATTAAATATATAAATAATAATCTAGAAAGATAATGTAAGAATTAATAGAAATATTGTTAATTGATAAACTTACAAATAAGCTTTAATGAAAATTTTTGAAAGAAAATTTTAAATTGAAGGGGGGGGGTAATATTTTATCTATATATAAATGTAAAATATTTATTGAAACAGATTTTATTTTTAAAATACTCATTTCGAAATGTTCTTGAATTATTATTTTAATGAGTTGAAAAATAAATTCCCTATAAAATATTTACATAATCAAATCGGAGGAAATACTTAAAGAACGATGACTTTGTGAGTCAGAAATCCGTAGACAGGGCTAAATTAATTATCGTATCTATCAAAAAAACGAAAGTCAAATTAGATTAAAGGAAATCTTTTAAATTATCCATTTCAACTTATTCGGTAAAGATATTATTACGTCTCACTAAGGAATTCATTATTACGTAACGATTCAAACCATGCGAGCAAGATGTAATAATAGAGTTTCTTTTATCACGGACTCAAACTTTCAGTTTAACACGTCAAGTTGAATTTAATTCTAAATATTTATATTTAATAATAATAATAATAATATATATATATTATTATTATTATTATTATTATTATTATTATTATTATTATTATTATTATTATTATTATTATTATTATTATTATTATTATTATTATTATTATTATTAATTATCAGAACTTTTTTCAATCTTCAACTCTGATTTCTTTTCAATTGACATTGTATTTTTTAGAGATAGTTTGACTATGAATCAGTAAATATATCGATGTTTTTTTATATTCACGAATCACTTGAAAAAGGCAGTGCCTAAAATTCGTGAATATCAAAAAAAGCTTCGATATCTTTACTGATTCATAGTCAAAAAATTTCTAATAAATACAATTATTATCATTATTTACGATCAAAATCATTCCTTCACATAATATCAATCACTTGCAAAAGTTTGAACTGATATGTAAAAACAATATAATTATTCAATTATAAATTGCACTCAAATCTCAAAAGGTAAGTGAGAGAGCTGTCCATTTAATAAGTTGTCCTTGAGACAAAATTGAAAGAGTGGAGAATTGCTAGGAAATCAATTCAAAAGGATTTGTCTCCTTGAATTAAGTGAAACAGTGAATGTGCTTATCAATTTGTAAATCGAAAAATTGTGCATAATTTACAGCAAAGTCCTCATAATCGATATTTACAATTGTGAAGTAGGAAGAATAAAATTTTAATTTAAAACAATATTTGAATATATCTAATAAAAATCAATTGAAAGCTTTATCCCAACTCGATGATTTCCCTTCCAGGAAATCTCACGGGGCCGAAGAAAGAGAGCAAACGAATGAAGATTTTTATTCCAATAGCAACAAGAACAAATGCTAATAAAATAATAATAAAAGACAATTTAAAAACCGAAGAGGCAATGATAGATGATGTTTATTTTCTGTTGTAAAAAAAGAAAAATTCTTATTGGACATTAAAAAAAAATTAATTAAAATAAGTTTAGCAAATAAGATTAAAACTAAAAAGGATTAAAACTAAAACGCATAAAGGATTCAAGAAATCCTTTTTTAAAGGTTAAAATTAACTCTTATTATTTTTAAATTTTTAGATGAAGAAACCTTCAAGATATGCTCTGACAATGGCACATTCGATTTATATTGCTCAAAAATAAAATTTTCTAAAAATTATTTACATCAACATTGGTACTAAATATAAATATTTTGACAGGCATGAATCAAACGGCACCTTTGCAGATGCCAACCATCAAATCAGTAGAAAATTAACACGTAAGAAATCCTAAGGATGATGCTGTCAAGTATTAAATAAAAACTTTAACAGTCGGTGCTATGTTGTCCATCAGATCTAGTTAACAGTAACCATATTGTTTCTAAACTACTCAAGACAAAAGTTTAAACTTTATATTTCTCCACTTTTTTCCAGGCTACTTAATGATGATTTTAATGATTATAATAGATCACTATTCTAAAGGAAGCAAACCTTATGCCTTTTTAGTAAAGGCACTGTCAATGGAGAAAATTAGTAGGATAGAAAGACATATCGATGCAGGTTTATCTATTAATATAGAGTAGAATTATTGTAAAGATTTCCGTGACTAACTTATCCTGCATGACCTCTTTTTATCTATCCGTATGGAATGTTGTTTTAGAAGAAGAAATCGGAATATTTCAAGAATTTCGTCCAATAATTGAACATAAAATGGAAAAATTGAAATTGAAATACAAAAGAAGGTTTGTTACAGAGTATTGCTGATCACCTAATGGGGTACATCAATAATAATGGAGAAAAATTGAAAAATATTTTTTAAAATTTGATCTCAGATCAGCTATAATCAGTGGTGATCTATGCATGTCCCGCGGGGGCTCGGCAGAGCCCCTTATTAACTTTTTAAAAATTTTGCAAGCCCCTTGTTGTTCTTTCAACTGTGATTTTGCGCTTCACTTCAAATTAATATTTCTATTGTTTTAATGGGAAGATTAATAAATATCTGAAACATGTTAATCAAATTGATACCAGAAACAATAGTATATCAAAAAAAATTTTCTGGACGCGTTATATTTTACTAAAAAAGCAAATTCGGAAAAAAAGCATTTTTTTTTTCTGGACGAAAAACACAAATTTTTTTTTGCGAGCCCTTTGTTGTTTTTTTCATAGCTCACCACTGGCTATAATCATACATATAAAACTCAAAAATAAAAGAAAGAGGAATGGCTTAAAACATTGTAAAAATAAATATTTTTACATAAATATCACTAGTCAAGAAGATGAAGTTTTCGCTTCTAGTTACTGTTCCTCTTAAATATGGGAGACTAATTAAAAAATTATAATTGTAAGAAATTACAAAGGAAATAATGATATTAATAAATCAAAAATAACCATAAATGAATATTAAATTAATAAATAAAAAAAAACTAATAAATAAACCCTTTTTTCACTTTATTAAAATAAATTTTCTCAAAAGTAATAAAATCTTGAAAAATAAAAAAAAATTTATGATAAAAAAAGTTGTAAATTTTGGGAGATTATTGCCTGTGACAATAGGAAAAATAATTTTCATTGTTGTTTAACTGGAAATGACATACAAAAACAACAATTCAAGCATTTAAATTTAAATTTTTAATTACTTTGATGAGGATGCGGTGTATGAATTGTTTTAATAAAGATATATGAAACAGATAAAATACAAACCACAGAAAACTTTAGAAAACGACATAATCAAAACATTCCATCGATTTGTTGCAGAATCGATTGACGAGATTCGTGGACATCGATAAATGGAATTGTTTTAATCAGCACTGGCAGATCTCTGTAACAGAGATTCCCAGCGATGAATTCGCATTGTTCAACTTGCAATTCAATTCGACGCAAATGCATTCGCCTGAACCGTGTTCGTGATAAATTGCCTAAACAACTATTATCCTCTTTTCTTCCTAATTTGACACAGTCGGTTTATTTTTAATACCGATTTCCCATTAATTATCAATTGCTCACGGTAATATTTTATAATCGGGATTTTTCTGAACTAATTTAGGTGGGATTTGTCGAAGTAAAAAAATAATAACTGATAATAATAATAATAATACTAATAATAAAAATATTAATAATAATAATAATAATAATAATAATAATAATAATAATAATAATAATAATACTAACAATAATAATAAAAATAATAATAATAAACATATTATTAATAATAAAAAAAATATTATTAATAATAATAATAATAATAATAATAATAATAATAATAATAATAATAATAATAATAATAATAATAATAATAATAATAATGTTTATCTGAATACCATATTTTATTTTTATACATCACGGTGTTTTTTTAATCTGAAGAAAATCATACATTATCAATTTCAATCTTAATATTGTTCTTTGGGAACCGAATTGCAGGTGTATCCAGAAAGTGTTAATTAAGTGGTTCTGACATTTATTCATGTAGAGATTGTGAACACGGATTACGTAACCTCTTAACGCCTAATGATGTGGAACGATACATTTCATTATCAATGTCATCGTTCGAATTTACATAATATTTGATTAGTCATTTAGAACCATTATAGCGTGTTTTCGGATTGTAAAGGAAAATATACATTCACTTGATGTAGACCTCAAACTGGGTAAGGATGAATAAAGTAGATAAGTATAATTCAAAACCATTCGGTTTATCAGTCAGCTGACTACCAACATGCGATAATAATTTGGCCTTCTTTTTTAAGTAAATATTAGCTACATAATAGTTAACACGTTAGCTGCCATGAGACATGCATCTGGTGTCTCAGATTGTCGTGCGTTTAAGCCGCGAGACACTTGTGCCGTGTCTCACTTACCCCATTATATTTAGCCGCGTGGACCGCCATACGTGTAATAATATAAGTAATATTAGCCAAACAACCGACTTGGCCCAGGAGGAGAAATTTTTCTAGACGTTGTGGCAGCTAACGTGTTACATAAATCATTGGTAGAAATATCCGTGGAAATTTCTTTTCATATGACGAATCCCATTTAAGAAATCCAAGCTTGAAAGCCCAATTGATGCATTTCAGCAAATACGTTGCTTGAAGCGCTTTAATTTTTAAATTTTTATTTCTTTTTTTAATGTAACGACCAGAAACTCTCCGTCCTCATGAAAATGTTATATTATAATGAGCTATGGTATCCTGAAGCCCATGAGATAAATAAAACAAGACAGATATTGAAACAATTTGTACCTATTTGCTATTAATAAAGCATGGTGTGTCAATTTTAGGTCAAGAATTTTAAAGATGAGAACTTTGAAGATCAAAAAGCTCATGACTTGTTTTATAGTAAGATCCATACATATTATTAGTAATAAATTATCAATCTTTACACTCCTGAAATAAGCATTTTAAATCTCTTTTTGAAGAAAATGGTTAAATTTAGTGAATGTGATATGATAATAATCAAATAAACAAGAAATCGTATGAAGCACATCCAATATTCACCAATAAAAGAGGTACATTGTACCTCATAATAAAACTTCTTGCCTCATAAAGTTGAACATATGAAAAATTTCGCCAAATTCACATTTTATTCACCTGATTTATCATTGGAGTATCACAAGGAAAAATCAGAAGTTCAATTGTAATTAATTTCGTCCTTATTCCGTTTGTAGACTAGAGAAACTTTCAGAGGGGCCGAAGGCTACAACGGCGTTTGACTGCAATGGAGAGTGTTTCGCTGACCAATTACTGGAATTGTCTTTAAATTTTTTTACGTTTGTCTGACTATTTGATCTGTTTTATTTCCTTGATTTCTTACCAAATTGAAATTCACGTGCCCAGATAGCTCGTAGTGATTTCATATACATTTTATTGTTTTAATTATGTAAATATGTTCGATTAAAGATGTATGAATAAATAGACAGCACTTTCAACATTTGATGATTTTTATATCCTAGGGTAAAATTTTGTGGTTTCCATAATTTTTTGCTTTAAAGACACAGGATACTCTGGCAGGCCACGTAGGTTTAGCGGTGATCAGTAGAAGATAGTTACCGCCATTCAACAAACGGATTGATAGAAAGAAAAGTTCGGACAATCAGAGATGCAATTCATACTTTGCTATACGACAAATCTTCTATCAAACACTGAATTTATGTTAAACGCAACTGTACAAAGTACTGTTGATTGTAATCCAGCAGAATTAGTTTATGGAAAGAAAATTAACAAAATATGGTATAGGACATGAGACAAAACTTGAATACAAGGGATTTTACTAAACACGAAAGTTGGAATGAAAAAGAAAATAAAAGGTATATAAAAAAGAAAATAAATGATGATCAAGTGGAAAGCATGATTCTTGTTAGGAAAGACATACGCAATAAAGAAGATATCCAATATAAAGGGTTGTTTAGCATAATAAAAGAGAAATGTTTTTAGTTATTTAACAAAATTTACAAAGGGGAAATAAATTGTAAGAAATATGGAATAGCTTAGATCTGTTAAACAATGAGGGATATACGGAGAATATTTATATACTTATTTAAGTATTAATTATACAGGGTTTCCATGATAAAAAAACTATATTGTAAAATAAAAAAACTATTTTATAAATAAAAAACTAAATTGGAAAAATATGGATTATAATATAATTGATATAAAAAAATAAATACACTTTAATACCCACATCATTAAATCCTTTTTATCGTACAATTTGATGTTACATAACAAATTAAAAATAAGTTTTTTAATTTTTTGATATTAAAAATATTATGTTTATATAAATAAATAAAAAAGAGATTCTTTAAAATAGTGTTATTGTTTTTTTGTGGTTAATAAAATCCAAAAAATAATTATCGATTTCTATATTTAAAAAACCGCAGTTATTATTGGAGCGAATTATAAAGGATATTATATGATTAAACTTATTTTAATTTTTGATAATAATGCTTAATTTAATTTACTAAATTAAATTTTTGTTTCTGAAATGTGTAAAAATTTACAAAATTTGCTTTATTTACTTAGAAGGAGTTAAATATTTATATTATTTACAAATGTAATAAAAAAAATAAATGTATTATTAATTTTAAGTCAATGAAAAATTAAAAAAGAAAAATTATATTATTTTGAAAATCCATTTATTGGTGTTTAGACAAAAACTTTGAAAAGTTTGTTTTAATTGTTGCATTTTATCGGTGGAATTATATATATGGAATATATTATATATATAGTATTTATATTTTATAATATAGTTTTTTTATTTTACAATATATCTTTTTTCATGGAAACCCTGTATTTAATAGTTATATTTTTAATTATCAATGTATAAGTGTAAAACTACATGAATGAATAAGTTAAAATGAATTGCTCAAAATATGAAAACAATATTTTCCTTATAATTTATAATGTTGTTTGAATAATATATACTTTTCGCACGGTTTTTAAATGACACATCTAAAACTTTTTATATCGTTTCAAATCACTGAAACTTGACTGACAAGGGTTAAAAACGAGAAATTTATTAAAATATAAAATTAACTATCTAAGGTGAGACAAATTTCTTGATTTACGATTTGAAGCTTTCGATATGAATTTTATAATTATTTCGATTAAAACAATTGAAAGAATTACTTATTGAAATCCTTCAAACAAGTCAACAATGGATAATCTTTACTTTGGGATTTCATTGATATGGTATCCATTTCAGGGGGACAGAGGAAATAAAAGCATGAAGAATTCGATATGGATACGAACATAAGCGCTGTTGAGATTTCATGTGATAGTAAACTGAGTCCTACGTTATAAACTCAATATTATAAAACCATAAATCCACACAGAGAAATACAGGTAATTAAGAAAAGCATCAACAGAAATGTCTGGCAAGAAATTTTCCTAAGTCAATTTCAATTAAAGTACTATAGGAGAGGATTTTGATCTTCATAAATGTAATTAATCAATAACCAACTGTTGAACGGCACCGGGTGCAGTTTCAGCACAAATCAATCCCATATCTAAACAGCGATTTAATGATCCTATTCCTCGTGGTTCTAACGGAGCATATAATAGATAGACACCGGCAAACTGTTTCGAATGGCAACTTTGTCGCGCTCCTAGACGAAATCCAATTACGTTCCCGTCACCGGTGTAATTATCGGAAAACTGATAGAAATTCACCATATGTCATTTAAACATTCTTTTTTTCTCTGTTACACTTCTCTCGAAATTCTGACTCTGACCCGAGCGCCGATCTTTAGGGAAACCTTTAATAATTGCCATTGATCCCATTGGCAATTTCATAATATTTGTTTGTTTGTTGATTTACGAAATTTTGATTGTAGTCAACAGTTGTTTGCTTGTTACTGGGACGGTTTAATTTCCAGGAATTTCCTTCGGCCGATGGTTTATTAAATAATATTAATTAGTTTTCTCCCCTTCTCTATATTTTACCCATTCAAAAAACCACGAAACCAGTAGGACTACAAATTAATAATTCAAATTAGATATGTTTTCCCGAAATGTTCAATGTGATTGATGCCCATGTCTAGAATTTGCAAGACCAAATCTCCATATGTTCGATGATATTTTATTATGTTAATTTATAATCTATTTATAATTACAAGTCTTTTGCTTTGCTTTCCTCGAAATCCCAGTGTGTTATTTTAATGCCATACAGCATTTGCCATCTGAGTACTGCTGTCGCACCATGAGAACCTTACATTTAAAAATTTGACAAATTTACTGACAAATTTTTCTCCTATATCAAAAATATTTATGAATTATTATCACCACAATTATTTTTATTACTAATTATTTATAATAATAATAATAATAATAATAATAATAATAATAATAATAATAATAATAATAATAATAATAATTATTATTATTATTATTATTATTATTATTATTATTATTATTATTATTATTTATTATTATTATTATTACTATTATTATTATTATTATTATTATTATTATTATTATTATTATTATTATTATTATTATTATTATTATTATTATTATTATTATTATTATTATTATTATTATTATTATTATTATTATTATTATTATTATTATTATTAATATTATTATTATTAATTATTTTGAATATTAAGCAAGATTTTGTGCGAATTAAATGTGTGTAGATGAAAGATGTTTTGTAAGCTAATCTTTGTAACAAATTTTTAAATCTGTCTTCTAAAAGTAGACATTTTTATTGAATCTATAGATGAAACCATCATGTGTAATTTCTCCCAATGTTCGTGATAATGGCTGGTTTTGTTTTTAATGTTCCCATTAAGACGGTTGCAAATATTTTTATGTATTTCTCGTATCTAAGTTGGTCAATTATGACTATAATTATGATTATTATTACTTAGTTATTTTAATTAATATTATTATTATGTTCATTGTTTATTCATATTAATTTTTATTATTATTATTATTATTATTATTATTATTATTATTATTATTATTATTATTATTATTATTATTATTATTATTATTATTATTATTATTATTATTATTATTATTATTATTATTATTATTATTATTATTATTATTATTATTATTATTATTATTATTATTATTATTATTATTAATCATTATTAAGACTGTAATAAGTTAATTTGAATTAATAATATATTAAGCGAACATAAACTATTTTAAATATGCAAAATTGTAGAAATTTGAGAATTATAATTATTTTGTAAAATGATTTCAGTGATTTTTGACGACGAAGAGCTAGAGAAAGGCAGCTCGTCAGTCAGCGACAATCGTAAGTGGAGCGCTTAGCAAGGTAAATATTAGTAATGAGAGTCACTGTACTGGAAACAACTCATTCACGCGGGCAGCTGAATAGATGTTTCAGTAGGTAAAATGAGTCACTGACTTGATTTTGCGTCCGCCCAGAGGGTATAATTAATTTTTAGAAATTATAATTATATCTTCAACGTTTCGGTTTTATTTTGAAATCGTATTCATTTTCGCTTTATTTTCAATTGTATGCATATGCCTGTCCATTCAATTCGGATTAACTCAACTTTTTTCTACTTTCAAAAAAAAAGAAGCAAAATAAGCAATTTATATTTAATCTTTGCCACATGTGAGAACAAATTTGGCACCGTAATTTTTTGTGCCAGAAAACGACTGCTGTGGAATTAAATCATTTGTATCATATTGTCTGGGTTGTCTTATTTTTCGGTTAATCTATGTTTTCTTTCTGTTAAAATTTGGAGAAAAAACCACAAATTTGTAGTTTCACATATTTTTAAGAATATTTCACAATGGCAAACGATACCACCCGTAGAAATCATCGCCTGATTTCTGGAGAAAAACAATTCTAAATGGTAAAAATGAGCTTGTGACGAGAGATCAACTTACACCGAAAGTTTGATTGATAATTAGAATAACCTGATGAGAGATTCAGCGTGTTGAAAAACAAAAAGAAGAGAGAGAGATTATTTGTAAATAAATACCTCGACTATCATAAATCATCAGTTGGCATGACATGGCTGACGAAGCCAGCTGCGGCTTTGCTACTCGCGTCAGTTGTTAGCGAACATCATCATTTTGCACAAACATTTCAAATCGCTATTAACAATGACGAAACTGGGAGATTGGTAGGCTATCATTCTGTTTTTAGACCTACCCCCAGTGAGTTAACTCGTGCTTGTTGCACCCATTTATCGATTGGTATTTCCCAATGAAAAATTATGACTTACAAACCGTCTTATTTCTATAAACTTTAGGTGAAATTAATTGTTGTAGGCTTGGTCATAAGAAATACATTATTATAAGGATCTGAGCTTAGAATTTTTAATGTTTTTCGCACAGGATTATATTTATAGACGAATATCAATAAGTTAATCGTCCTTCTCATAATCATAAGGATCGAAGACAGGTTTGATAATGATATTTATACCTATACACTTCTTTTTGGGAAATATCAATTGGGGTTAAGTAAAACGTTATTTTGGTCGCTAGGATAATTTTAAAATATCCCGATATAATCTCAGTCTTATTTCAATGAGACAAAATATCTAAATGTATACAGTCAATGTGATTAATTAGTTTTGAAATAAAAATTTGTCGCCCCCTCCCTATATGAATTTTGTTGAGCACATCAATGCATATGTGTACATGTTCTGAAATTATAGGTAAACTATTTTTCTTTTTGACTAGTAACCTTTTCACTTGACGAATCCAGTACTAGCGCTCTCATATCCTTGTTCCAATCTAAAACCAAAACACGACACTTATTCACGGTTTTTTATCCTTGAGAAATTTAAAGTAGACAAAATAAGCATAAACTGTAACAGCTACAGTCATAAAATATTCATCTAATGCAATAATATTCGTTTTAACAGCAGTTAATAGCGCAATAAAACTGCACTTGAATGAACAACTCAAAGGTCCTTCTACCGACAGAAATGGTCTTCACAGTCATAATGAACATATTGTATTGCCCCTTGAATTATGCACGTCAATGTTTCGTAAATATTGAAACATTTTACAATTCTTTACAACAATAAACAAAAACTAATATTATAATTATAATAATAATAATATTAATAATAATAATAATAATAATAATAATAATAATAATAATAATAATAATAATAATAATAATAATAATAATAATAATAATAATAATAATAATAATAATAATAATAATAATAATAATAATAATAAGATTAGATTGTAACGAAAAATATGTATAACCATTCCACTAGTTAATAAAAGTAACAATTAAATAATCCAACACGTGATATGAATTTGCATGTTTCATTGGGGAGGAGGGGGGGGGGGTTCCATATGTTCAGTGTAGCATATTCACAACAAGAAATATTACACATCCTAAATGAAACAAATTCAATAGAATTCATCAACCGAAACGGCTCCATTGAATGTTATGCATTTTTTACATAGATCAAGGAAACTAATAGACAGCATTGGGTTGGGCGAAGAAATGTATGACACAGCCATTCAAATTCAACGTCAAGAAAAAATTTTAATGAGTCATTAGATAGGACAATCTAGATTTGATACGAAGTAAATCTCCATAATAAATGAGACAATTGATTGAAACAAAGAAGACGAGAAAAAGAAGTGCAAAGAAAAAATTGAAGAAAATCTCAGTAAAAAAGCAAACAAACATACATACTTACAAATACACTAACAATATGATTGATACGATATAGAATTGAATGGAGAATGAATAGATGTTAAACCCAGTTCGGCAATTATCTCCTTATACATTCGTGTGCTTTTACCCAGGATTTCAATATCTCAATGTGACTCAATGAGCAGAAATAGCAAAGGCAGCATAGGCAGCCTAGGCAGAAAGGCAGAAGAGGAAGCAGCAGCAGCAGCACATCTTTCGATGCGTGATTACGCCAATTTCTATAATATAAATTCTGCTATGCCACCGTGACTCAGCCCAGTAGACTCGAACAAGAGGAGATGTTTCAGTGCAATATCGATCATGCTAGAAGTGAGTCAATCTCTGCAAAACAACTATTGTAAAATGAAGAATACACGGCCGGGGGATGTCCTAAACCTGGGATTCTGTTTGCTTGTAGACTCATTCGAAAATACGGCTTGTCTCCAGGTTGATTTCACGGTTTATCCTAATAGATAACCGTTTTCTGTAACCCTTTTTATGCAACATTTTGCATACATTTATTAGTTGTAAAGTAGAATCGGGTTTTATTTAATCATCTGTAATTTTAGCCTTATGGATAGCAACAACAGGCATCACGAGATTCTAAGATAATGATTAATTGCAGAACGCGAGTACAGTGCAATGAAATTATATTTTCATAATTATATAATTTGCAATATAATTATTGGTGAAGAATCTATTTCAAGATCTGAAAGAACCAGATTTCGCGACAGATCTCTAACATTTGATCTTGATTATTATAACACTCAAAATATTTTGAATATTTTTTGTTTAAATTAATATAATAATAATAATAATAATAATAATAATAATAATAATAATAATAATAATAATAATAATAATAATAATAATAATAATAATAATAATAATAATAATAATAATAATAATAATAATAATAATAATAATAATAATAATAATAATAATAATAATAATAATAATAATAATAATAATAATAATAATAATAATAATTATAATAATAATAATAATAATAATAATAATAATAATAATAATAATAATAATAATAATAATAATAATAATAATAATAATAATAATAATAATAATAATAATAAATCATAAAAATTTTAAATTATTTTAATTTTTTGTTTGAATGAACTGGTGGATTTCTTCTTAATATTTAGAGAAAATTTTAATATTTATGCTTCAAGTAGATTGGGCAAATGCAATGTAGAATTTATCATTAATCATCGATGGGATTATTTATAATCAATTTCTAAATATTAGAATGCGTTGTGTAAAAAAATATCAAAAATAAAGTAGAAGTTTTTATTTTTCCTTTTGTTAAAATATTTAATAACAACATTTAAAAATCTGTTTAAATATAACGAATAGATTTGTTTTTTTTTGAATTTTTTTTACATTATATTATAGCAATGTGTAATGAAATTTAAAAAATCAATAAATAAAATTTGAATTATTAGTCGATAAATAGTGCATTTCAATAAAAAAGACTTTTAAATTTGAATATTATTGAAAATTTAAACAAAATAAATTTATTTGTTTACTTTTGGATTTGTTTTTATTTTCTTTTAAAATTTCATTTATTTTCATTGAGATTCTAGGAAAATTTTTCGGCACTGCGTTATGTTTTCAAGTACTATTAAATTAATTTTTTAATTAATTTTACCATTTGACATATTGATTTGATTTAAGTTAAATATATCATTATTAATAGAAAATAAAATTTCATTCTTTGGAGAAATGAGAATAAATGGTGAGAAACCAATCAACCGTCACATTAAAGGCTGAGAATTGATATTAGAAATAAAAAAAGGAAACAGGAAGTGAGCATCAAATTAATAAATGAGAGTCAACTGCATACCATCAATTATTATGGAGAATTCTACATTCGGGAGAGCTGTTTAAATATATGAGTTGAAGTTATGGAAGATGGATTAGAAACATTTAATAGATATGAAAATCAAACAGTTGACTTACAATTATCCTCCTTGTTATTGTATGCTTGAGTATTGGCAGTATTGGTATTGTTTGATGCATTCAGGATATTGCTGTCACCGGGGACAGTTGTCATTGGGAAAGGTATGATTGATGACGAAATTGAATATGGAGTATAGTGTGGAGCAAATGTTAAATACGGAGGTAGCATTGAATTAGGTGCCGGGCCGAGCTCATCGATAATCGAACCGGTATAGAACTTGGTGAAAGTGCCAATCTCGCTTGAATTGTCAATCGAGTCGACTATCGATGCTGAGGCGTAAGGAGTGCAAGTTCCCGATGTCACGCTGCCGGTGTTTATATGATTAGGATTGATGATTGAAGTTGCACTATATAAAGCTTCAGATCCAGATTTATAGTAATTATTAGCTTCTTGAGATTTAATACATGATTTATTCATTCGGTTTGGTAAGTCTTTCATCAGAGGTTCTAGATTGATTTCACAGTCTTTTGATTTGAATTTCGGACTTTTAGTTATTAGCTGAAATCGAATACAACACAGGTAAACGACCAAACAGCATAAAAGGATCCAAAAGATCAGTGTACCGACAACAATGACAGGAATAAACCAAGCTTGCTGTTCATAAGGCGGAGGTTCAGCTCGAGCAGGAACATAAATTCGTTGACTTCTTATTCCTTCCCCTCTACAATTAAACACAGCTAAATGCAAAGAATAGCTCTTTCTGTCATCCAAGTTAGGAATTTCAATTTTCTTGAATGTGTCATTAAATTTCATGGTACCTAAAAGATTCCTAGAATCATTTGTAAAGATATGCACATAAAGTCCATTTAGAAATCCATTCCAAGTATGATTAGGTGGTAGAATATAGTGAATGATAAGAGTATTTCTATTCTTTGACCAAAATGGTCGAATATTCTGCGGTGGTGTGGAAGGTATTTCCTCAAACAGCAACGTGTTTTGCGATTGACTATCCCGACTTGTAACAGACGGGTTTTCGTAATAAGCCTCAACTGTAAATTCATAACAAGAAAACGGATTCAGTCCAGTTACAATACTTTTAACAATTGTAGCATCTTCAGGCAGTCGAAATTTGAAATCCACGACTCCAGATGTGAGATTTGATTGGACATTAGATGCCGGAGAAACGTTCCAGAAATCACTTTGCAAAATCCAATGGCGAATATCTTCTAGACTGCGACCTTGTAAACTGCAATACCTTTTCCGTTTCATGTGACCTTGATTTCCATCATCCAAGCATCGGGACAATGGCACCATTGTATATCGTATTTTAAAACCTTCAATTATAATCCCACCTTTTGAATCGCCTCTTGTTATTTGCCATTCCAATTTCACTTTGCCAAAATAAATCGGAGCCAAACTTGTAATCGTTATCTGGAATTAAAACAAAAATTAATCATTATAAATGGAAAAAAATTATTTTTCAAAGAGTTTTATATATATAATATCTGAAATTGTACATGTATAATATATGTTCCAGGGTTGAAGGGCTCAGCTTTAGGAAGCTCAAATGATCGTATCATTACTAGGGCCCCCAAAAATGACTATTCTTTTTAAAATATGATTTTATCATTACTAAAATATGACTTTTGTGACTATAAATTTTTATTCATCATTTTCACTACCAAACAAGGAATTCTCTGGTTTGAAGTCTCGGTCTTTTGCTATAAGTTTCTACAAAAGAGAAAATCTTCTTTCAACCAGGAAGACAAATACGGAGAAATTTCAGTTTCAGTACAATTAATTATATTCCTTTATCTTGCACGGTCAGAGAGCAGTTTCAAGTTTTGCATCAAAGCATACCCAGGGGAAATGGAACAAAATGCTGATTCTAACTTGAAAATTAATGCTGATAAATCGCTATAACATTCTTGGATTGACTGTTCAATTGCTTCCTTAGCTCTGGTTACCAATATTCAATTGCCTTCCCATTTACTAACAATATTTTGACTGGAAGGCAAATGTTTGCTAAAATTCAGTGCAACATTCAACCAGCTTCCCGGACCTAGTAACATCTGTATCTGATGGAATTCCAGTTTCCAAGAAATCATTTTCTCTTGTTTTGTTTTTAACAATTGCATGTTTTATACTTCTTATTTTCATTGCACAATAATAAAGAAGGCGTGCAATGGAGGTCATGTGTAAAAATTTGGGAAATAATTGATACAATATATATATCTAACTGCAAACCATATAACTTAAGTCTTGCCGTTATTTTCTTTCATAATTTAGTCATTCGGGCGTAATTCTACCGCTCCTATCTGTCGACACTTGCAGGGAATACATATCTTTGTGACTAATGTGCAGCGGTGAACTGATATACATATCTGTAGTGATTATTGGTTCAGCAACTGTAATGTGTTCGTAGTGTTTTTGATTGAAATTTAATTTTTTTAGTTAAATACAGATTTGGGCACTAAAGAGTTAAATGGTTTTAAGGCAGTGGACTTCCAATTTAGTCACAATATATAATTTTAAAACATGATTTATATTTATTTTGCAAAAATGCAAGATAAGAAAATATGGAGGCAATAATAATAATAATATTATTATTTATATTAATAATAATTTTATTATTATGGTTATTAATTAATTTAAAAATATTTCCATAAAATGAAGATGATGGAAAATGAAAATGTCGAATCTGAGAATGGATTAAATAAAATAAATTTTAGAAAATCATTTATATGCATCAAATGTATCAATTGTATTGAAATTTTATATCCCAGCTGTATTAATTTCAGGACGATATTATTGTAAATATGTCTTAAATGTGTCATTTTTTAGTCTCAATACTTCACTCATTTTCTCACCTTTTTTAATTGAAAAAATAATCTCCATTTTTAATATATTTTTGATTCATTTTTACATGACCTCGAATAGAACACTGACTAATTTATCAACTGGGAATGGGAACTTATTTCAACACATATATATTGAGAATGCTAATTAAAAATTCCTACCGAGATTTATTTGAAAACAAGAAGAAAACAAACAGCGAAGTCCTTTGATAAATGATATATATATATATATATATATATATATATATATATATATATATATATATATATATATTTACTAGCCCTGTCACTACAACATTTGGATTCTCTACGTACAATTGGACAAGGCAAGTAAAGGTATTTCAAGTTTCTATGTTCTTGGGGAAAACCATCTTCAATTTTTATTTAACTTTACTGGAGAATCAAAGGCCCTCAAAAATGAATAAGGAGGAGTTGTAATCCAATAAACAGCAAATTGAAACTAAATATAATTTTTATAAATATTTTTTTTGGAATCCATGGGATTTTTCATGGTTGAATTGCGAATGAATCAGCCATCGGGTCAAAATGAGTAAAGATTCACAAGACACAAATGAAAGAACTTAGTCATTCTATTTATTCCTCAAAATAGGAAAGATAAAAAAGTTTATTTGTGTCAATCAAGCGAATTACATTAGAAAAATCTATAAAACTTTAAGCTGCCGGTGAAATTATTCATTAAATAGCCATCAATAAAACAGTGGCACAGTTAATCTTGTGGTAACCCCCCGCTGGCTAATAATATCTCTATTGTAAACATTTCTATCAATCAAATCCCTTGATCAAGTAGATCCCAAAGGCAAGGATCTACCCATTAGTAAAATAATAATTTATTTTTTCAAATAATATTTTAAACAAATCAAATTTATTATATTTTATTTTAAAAGCAAATTTTTAAAAATTACGTATTAAATATTAGTCAAGTGGTAATTAGTTGAATTTTCTTAGTTCAATGAGCCTAAAATCATTTAAATTACAGAAATTAAAAAAAAGCATTCTCAAAGCACATACCTATTCAGTCTTGATGTCGTATCACTATACACATCTATCGAACCAAAAGAAGCTATTCAATGTTTAGAAAAGAAATTAAGAGAAAGCAACTTGTTAATAAAGGAAATGAATATCGAGAATATCACCAAACTACTTACTGTTATCCTCGAGAACACCTATTTTACCTTTGAACAAAATATCTATAAACAAGTTAAAGGTCTGCCTATGGGTTCTAGCATATCAGGACTGCTAGCAATCATCTTTATGGATAACCTCGAACGACAGACACTGGGGACCATACAACCCATCGGTTTCTATGCAAGATATGTAGATGATATCTTCATCACGACCAAAAGTAGAAAAGAAGCAGAGGAAATATTTCATACATTCAATGCGGCTCACTGAGATATTAAGTTCGAAATCGAATATCTGTAAGAAGATGGATCCCTCAATTTATTGGATTTGAGAATTAAAATAGAAGAAAATACTCCAACATACGGGTTCTACAGAAGACCAGCTCGCAAAGAAATATTTATGCACCAAAGATCAGCGCTTCCATACTTACAGAAAGTACAGGTCATAAGAAACGAGAAACGAAGAATAGCCAATCGATGCACGGAAAAAAACTAAAACTTTAAAGAAAAATCAAATTTCAATAAAATCCTACACCGAAACGGATACCAAGGTGAGGACATTGAAAGAATGAATTCTACCCCAAGAAGATCTAGGGAATCGACACAAAAGAATCAGAAATATTTCTATCTGAATATCCCATTCATCAGTGACATACTCGACTTCAAGATCCTGAAAGAACTTAAACGTACCGGTCTTCCAATTCGGATAGCACATAAATCTTGGACACAGAGAAGGGCTCTGGCAGGCAACATAAATAGAGAAAACAATTGCACAATGAAAAACTGCCAGACACCGAAAGATATGTGCTTTAGAAAAAACATCGTCTATTGCGTCACGTGCAATGTATGCAATGAAATCTACATTGGAAGTACACTCAGGACCTTGCACCAAAGAGTTAAAGAAAACCTGGATCCTGGTGGAACATCCTCGTTGGGCAGACATCTCCGGCAGTGTCAGTCTACAGAGAAAGAAAAAATATTTCAATCGAAATCATAGCTAATGGAAACATCCAAAAGAAAAATGTCAGAATCAAAGAAGCAATTCTCATCATAAACAGACAGCCAAAGATCAACACTAAAGAAGAAATCAATGAAATCATGAATTTGATCTGTTGTCATTGAACTTGAGAATAACTGACAATATATAAAGAAATTAATAAAAAAATAAAAAAATATAATAAATTAAAAAAACCAATGAGAATTAAGAGAAAGGAAATAAAAGAAAGATTGAAAGGTATTTTGGGGAAGAACATTGCTAAATTCCAGGAGATTGACAAGGACTATCTTATAGTCGAAAATATTTTCATTAAATACATTATTTGGAGCAAAAGGTTTAAATTATCATTTTATTGTTTTAAATAATAAATGCTGCTACCAAGAAATCATCACTTTATACTAATAAAAATAATAATAATAATAATAATAATAATAATAATAATAATAATAATAATAATAATAATAATAATAATAATAATAATAATAATAATAATAATAATAATAATAATAATAATAATAATAATAATAATAAATAAAAATATAAATAATAATAATAATAATTTACAAAATTCATAATATAGCCGGCGCCAACATCAAAGAAAAGTATTATACATATGTTGATAAAAATATAAAATCTTTGATGCACTCGAAACCGAGATATACAAATGAACAATATAAGCAATTCAAGTTTAGAATATTGGGAACACTTATGTGCTTCAACTCAATTAGGGAAATATATCAAAATAAGAATTCCTTAATTTAATAAATTTCCTGATTTTATATTTTTTTTTATTTTGATTTTCTAGTTTCGATATGATTACAGGAAAATAGGGAAAACAAAAATCGTAGATAAACCCACTTGAATCTGAGAGAAAATAGATTGCATTTCTTCATTCTTAATGTCAGATTTCAGTGTTGGGCGGCTATTTTCTCGACTGAGAGTTTTAACGTATTCAGTCGGAACGCTGGCTCTACTGAGACCTTTAGGATTTCTTGATCGGACGAGAAATTGATACCATGAATTCGGGGAGAGGTTTCCAACGGTTATTTTCGTATCGGGCCAATCTTTCTTGTAAATAACCCATCCTTCACGAGAACCAAAACGAACATATTCAATCCAATAAGTCACTTGGCCTGTACTTGACCAGGTAAGAGTTACTGAATCGGCTGTTTTTACAGTCGGAGGATCTAATACTGGCGGAAGAGAAAGTTGTGTTTCATCGTTAAGCGGTGTCATGATTTGAATACCAGAATCAGGATAAATCACTCTCAACAAAGCCGTCCATCGAGTTTTCATTAAATTTGATTTCAAAGACGCTTCACAAGTGTAAATATTCGAATCGAGATTTGGATCGATTTTCAAAATCTGAAGTGCTCCTTTTGTGGGTATTTTGATTCTACCACCATCTTGCAAAGGTTCATTGTGAGGCCCACGATACCATGTTATAGTTACATCCATATGGGAAACAACTTCACACCGAAATGTCGCTGTTGAGCCTTCGACAAGAGTTTGATTTTGTGGCGGTAAAGAAATAACCGGATAATATTCAAGTTCCCTTTTCTTTACAAAGAGGTTAGCGGATGAATGTCTGGCATCGAGAGAAGAATGACAATTGCAAGTGTATTTACCAGCATCGCTGGTTTGAGTATTACTTATGTGAAGACTTCCTTCTTTACTGACTCTGAACCGGGAATAACTCGTGTCTTCTGGAAACAATGCACTGATTCCCGGTAATTCCCAATATACCTATATAAAAAATAATTATTGTTTATTTATTTAAAATGTTAAAAAAGACATTTTCATCTCAGCAATGAAAATTATTTAATGTTTTTGACGATTTTTTTTGATATTTAAATATTATTTTTTCACCTTTTTTGTCTTTTTCTTTACATGCTTATTTTTCCCATACCGACAGATGTTTTTTTTATCTATTAAAGATCACATCATAAATACCAAAATTTATTTTGACATTTAAATTTATAAAAATATCAACATTAAAAATGAATTTGTAATGCTTTTCACGGTTGAGTAATTTTTGTATTCGTACACTGTGAAAAATTGTAAAAGAAATTCCATGGATTTCATTCGGCATTACCCGTAGAAATAATTGTCGAATTATCCTCTGTATAATATTGACAATGATTCATACTGAATATGTATATTTGTTAGCTTTCTATCTTTTTGTTTGTCATATGAAATAGTTGAAAGAAACTTTATACGAAAGAGAAAAGATTTGTGGTTAATTATTTTTGTTACAGATTTCTTATTAATAAGGATAGTGGATTATTATTGACATAGATCGTTGAACCTCCGCCTCTAAATTTCTCTCGAGAAATTATCTTTTTAAACTTCTCGTTTACCTAGGAATAATGCTATTTCTAGACGAGACAAAAATTTAAAGAAATATATTTAATTATAATTTTTTTTTAATTTAGGTATGTATTACTTTTTCTCTCTCGCTTTTGTCAAATATAGTTGGTTACATAAATATAGAAAAACTCACAATTTTTTTGTTTGATTTTAGCCTCATTTTTCAATGTAAAGAGTGATAAAGACAAAATAATCTTTTTTCTAACATAAAAATAATGTACAATTTTAAACTTTTTAAAATAACTTTTAAAATAAAAAAATGAAAATTGGACATCCATAAAATGAAATTAGAAAAATGATTACAATCTAATAAAATATGTCAGACATGTAATTTTCAAAAATTTTAAATTATTTAAATTATTTTACTTAATATCACTTTTTTAATTTTGTTTTAATTGTCGATTGCGTCAGAAATTTTCATTTTTTGTAGTTATTATATCCTAGGTGATGATAACAAGAAAACTTCGAAATATATCGTAAAACGAATGTTTGAGTGGCGCCTTATAATAATAATAATAATAATAATAATAATAATAATAATAATAATAATAATAATAATAATAATTATTATTATTATTATTATTATAATAATAATAATTATAATAATAATAATTATAATAATAATAATAATAATTATAATAATAATAATAATAATTTAGTATGAACCTCATTTTGACAATTAAAATTAAAAGTTGTTGTAAAATTTTAAATTACAAAATAACAATATTTTTTTATTTTTAAATATATTTATAAAATTGAATTTATCTCATTATGATTCGATAGAGAAAGTCAATTTTCAAATAACAAAAAAATTTTTGTTTTCAATTAAAACTTTAAATGTTCCTTGTCAAATAATTACATTATAATAATTACAATGTGATAGAAATATTGTGACAATTGCCATTTGTTTTTTGTATGTAACTCATATTTTGATATATTAGAAATTGAATAATATTCTGAAAAGTTCCAATGGTCGCTTACCTGAGGAAGAGGAAATCCCGTAACGATGCATGTGAAACTAACATCATCGCCTTCTAAAACCGTTTTATCATCAGGAGTTTGAATAAATGACGCCGGTGCTTGGACAATTAAATTTATAAGAGCTTCTGATGATTGACCAGATTTAGAGGTGATCCGACAAACATATTTCCCGGAATCGCTCATTTGTAAGTTTTTAAATCGTAAATAATAACCCTGAAAGCTTGCTCGATTAGTTTCAATATTTAGTCCACCAAGCCGATTCCAATGGACGGTACCAACTTCATTAAGAGGACATTGAATTTCCGCAATGTTGGAGATTCGGTATTTCAGTTCCTTTTGCATTTTGTAGTATTTTGAATTAGAAAAAATTTTCAAATTTGAGGTAGTTGAACGAACAGTTGAAAATGCATTTTCAGCCTGACAGTAATATTTCCCGGAATCCTCTTTATTGGCGTTACGAATTTTTAAAATAGAATACTGATTGAGATCAGGTTGATTTGTGATTAAATATCGCGAATTCGATGCCGATGTGATTTGTCGGCCGTTTTTAAACCATTTAACTGTTGGATATGGTCGGCCTTCAGGAGGCGAACACGATAATTCGACATCATTCCCGGAATAAGCTTCCTTTTCCATAGCAGGATTTGATTGGAAATTTCGATTCAGATAGGCAAGACCTGTGGCAACTGGCGGACTCACTGCATAGCCAAGACTATTAGATGCGTTACAATATACTTTGTATTCGTGTTGAGCTTCCGGTTCAGTAATAATTAATTTACTAAGCGGGCCTGTTTTCATTATTTGCACCGGGTTATTTATTCCTATTCCATTCAGAATTTTCTGCTTTGACTGCAAATCATACCAGGATATGTCAGGAGCTGGTTCTCCATCAGCTCGGCAAGATAATTCCAGAGTCCCATATCTGGGAAAATAACTTTTCGGGGTTTCAGTAATCACAGGCACATTGTCTGACAATGTGTCAGTAATATAATTTAAAAATATTACAATCTGAATGAGATACGAAAACATTGATTGAGATCTAAAAATATTATCATTTATCAATTAAAAATATTTTTTTAACTTTTATTAATCTATACTACTGACAAAAATATTTCAAATATTTACTTTTAATAGCTGTTATTAAAGATTGTGAACCCCAAAATATGTTAATTATAACCTTTTGAAAGAAATTTAAAATTTGTTTAAATGTATCGATATTTTTGGTAACTATTTGCGATATAAAAGACCTTTTCAAAGTTGTGTAATTATTGTATGGGTTATGGGAGATTTGGAAGAAAATGCGAACAGCAAATCCTATATGATAATGCAAGTCGAGGATATTGTATCACGTTTGGGGAACAAAATAATTCCTGATTTTACATAATTAAAATATCAATGAAAATGTATGAAAAGTAAATTTGTCGTCATGTACATACAATACATTTTGTCTTTGTACACATTCCTTTTTTGTTATTATAAATATTTGGGGAAAATATGGCCAAAATATTCCTCTGAATTACCGTTAAGCTAACATATTTCCTGTCTTTAATAAGGAGTAACTGTCAATATAAAATGTCATTTCGATAATTTTGTCGAAAATGTTAAAGAGTAAATATTTTGACCAAAGGCATATATATTACACTGGCATTTCATAAGAAAAGCGTGGAAAAAAATGAATTTCAATAATAAGAGAAAAAGAAATTTTTTTTCACAATTTTGAACACTTGCACGTGAAACAAAAATAGGATATGAAACTCTAATAAAACAAAACTGACCTAGTTTAAATTCGCAAAGGCGGTAGATTTGATATTCTTAAAGAAACGTTATATAGTAGCATACAAGATGTATTAGATAAGAATAACCAAAATTATGAAGAGAAAAATCTTTTGGGAAAATTTCCGTTTTAAAATATCCAGATAGTTTCTTGTAATTAATTCATTTTATTGCTAATATGTGACAGTATTTCTTTTATAAATGCAGTGAAATATAATTAAGGTAAAATATTAAATGTATCATATATGAATTATTATTATTATTATTATTATTATTATTATTATTATTATTATTATTATTATTATTATTATTATTATTATTATTATTATTATTATTATTATCATTATTATTATTATTATTATTATTATTATTATTATTATTATTATTATTATTATTATTATTATTATTATTATTATTATTATTATTATTAATATTATTATTTAATTATTATTAACAGTAGTGGCTGTGGTTCATATTGTTGTTGTATTTTTATTATTTTTAATAAATAAATTCGAATTTACAAAATTTTTGAAATTGATATATCGTTGATTTATAACAGATTCTTTGTTTTAATGGAATGACAATTTCTAGGAGTGATGAGTCAGATCGAGATAATAAACTTTGATGGAACGAGTGTAAAGTGGAAAATGTTATATGTTCTATTTCCCATAAGGATAATATTCTTTAACCAGATGACTGATATTATGTTGTTTGAGAAAATATATTAATACATAAAATTTATTCTTCAAACTCGTTAAATAAATGCCCTATCGTTTGATTTCTAGACCGAAAAACCGACAATCGTTTTCAATACTTTCTTATATGCATGATTTTCTAACTTGGATTTTTTAGACAGAGATTATTTCCATTTCTACTGGAAATTAAATAAGATTACAATTATAACTCTTGGATTTTATCTATTTTCTCTATTCAAATTTTTCCCAATATCACTGTTAGAAAGTATAATATTTTGAAATGCTTTTAACTTGATCTTTCTCATTTGTATAAAACTAAAACCTAAAGGTCCCATTGTAGCAATCGGTATTGTATAATATTATCTCAGTAAGACAATGTGAACGAATCTGTTTTACATGACACAGAAGCAAATGGTCATTATTATATTCATTTATAACACCTTATGTTTGATGTTTTTTTGTATATTATATATTGCACTATAGGGGTTAGGCTGCAAAATTATTTTTTATATTAATAGGGCAATTGAAATATATCTCACCAAGGGATAAACCCAAGATCTATATAGTAGCACAATTATTAGACTTGAATTCCCGAAAATAGTTGTAATATATTTGAAATAAAAATTTTAATTATTAAAGATTTTTTAACTTTAAAATTTGAATAAATAATTTATAAATAATTTTTTTAAATTATTATATTTTTTGAGATCATAAAAAGTCAAAAACTAAAGAAGCAAAAAGAAAAGAAACATCAGTGAAATTTCTTATTGGATGACTTGTATTATTATTTTATTATTTTTTTTTAATTTAATTCGTAAAAATTCCCCAAAATGTTTATATTTACTTTAATTTCCAGTTCAAATGACCAAGAAAATTATATTTTGCTTCCAGGCAATAAAATTATTTGTCGATTCTCATTTAATTCATTTTTCAAATGAACAGTAAAAAAAATTGTTTTACTATTTACCTGTTCTGTTGACTTGTTAATTAAAATTTAATGAAAAAATATTCCTTTATTTTCCCTTCATCTTTTTGAAATCTCATGCATAAATAATGCTCTGATTCATTCTGAGTTTTTGTTTTGTTTTTTTTATATTTTCAATACATATTACAAAGATATGTGAGAAATCATAAATTATCCCTTTCATCAATATATTATAAATATTTTACTGTGATTGAAAATATTTTTGTATCGATTAAAACAATAACAAGAACAATAAAGTAATACTAATCTAACCCAATTGATAATGCATTTATTTAGTGTTTATGTTATACAAAAAAAATCATAATAAAAAGTCACTTCATACAAACAATTTTATATTATTGAAGTCAGTCGAAAAATAAAATATTATAAATATATTTCGATATGATTCATGGAATGCAATATAATTTTATATTTAATAAATAGTCCTATTTATTGCCAGTAATTCTCATTGAAAAGTAGCTTTTTCCCATTTATTACAAATCCCATGCCGAGTGGACCGCCAATACATAAAATAGACTATGCAAAAAATAAAACAATTAATAATATTTTATATGTAATTTATTGCAATTTTATTACGATTAAAGTGAGGAATTACACGGTTGTGTTCCTACCTCTCTTAGTAGTTAAAAAAAGTCCTAAATAACCGATTTATTCGATATCAAGTCAAATGTATATATACAATCGTGCCGCATAATACAAATATAATATAATGTGCAAGTGTGTCTTTGGGATTATGTTTTCCCTGTGCCGGTGTGATTTGATTGGTGATAACGGTTCTGATATTTTGAACGACAAATGCATAGGAATATCTATCTATTTTCCCAATGACACAAGCCTAGCAACATTTTTCCAAGTCATCAAATTGTTTCTTCAATATAATTGAAGTGACAAATCTGTTTGGGTCAACTGCACAAATATATAGCCCCATCACCCTCGACGCCGTCTACTCGAAAAAAGTGAGGTCGCATCGTTAATAGTCCCAATTATAGATAAGCCAATTACTTTGAATTGTCGTGAAATAAAACAAATAAAGGTGGTGAATACTTTTCTTGATGCATTGCGATCCAAGGACTGATCCTCGGGTTTTTTATTGTCATAATCGCGATTTCAAGTGGATTTTAAAACAAATAATCTTATAGTTGATATTTACTTGTCTGTGATGAATACATGTAATGCATACTTGGGTTTATTTATGCCATTTTTCCCAACCCCCGAAAGTGATTTATGTTTCAATATTATATATTCACGTTTAAATTTTGTGTGACACATTATTTAAGAAATCGTTCAATAATGATAAATAAGAATCTATTTTTATAAAATTATTTTATATAAATGTGACACAATAATAATAATAATAATAATAATAATAATAATAATAATAATAATAATAATAATAATAATAATAATAATAATAAGAAGAAGAAGAAGAAGAAGAAGAAGAAGAAGAAGAAGAAGATTGGCGTGCCAAATTCATTCAATGCCAGGTGAAGTTAATATAAAAGATTTTAAAAAGTAAATGTACAAGGAAAACCTTTGAATTCATGTCGATATTGACTATTATACGTTGTTGATTGGTTTACCAAAGTTATCAAAGCTTTTTCCCTATAATGGTCAAAGTAGTTGCTACTGTAAGTTCTTTTAATTCCTAGAATCTCTGTCGTTATTTGGTAAGTATTACTGAGCTATTCAAATCAGTCAAGTTAAAATGATCAATTACTTTAGAAATGTACCTGCTAAATTGACTGCGTTATGAAATAAAAGAATGTTTCTATCTGTTATAGCCTAAATGTATTCTATTATGTTTTTCTTATTAGCTCTAGAGATGCCCAATAAGTAATACTTTTAAAGCGAATAGGAAAATATTTAAAAATTTATTAAGAAAAGATCTAAAATTGGATGTGGATGTAAATACTGGTAAACAATGGCCGTTTGTTAGCGTACGATATTTTTATAAAAGATTAATTAACTGGTTGTTCTCATAATTTCCTGAGGTTTTTTTATTCACGCAAATTCAACCGATAATTTTCATCGATAATTAATTTTTGACCCGGACATTTGAGTAAAAAAAAATTTGTTTTTGGAACACGAAAATAAGTTTTTATTATTACAATTAAATAACATACAAAATGGATTGCTTCTTAAAAAACAGGAAATCATTTTGTAAAGATAAAAGCTTTTTATTTCATGCTGCCATAACCCGAAATTTGTCGCATTTTATTTTTAAATTGTTACAAATTAATAATTCGGCTTTAACATGATCAGGCGTTAAATGGTTCCTTTTATCCCATTACTGAAAAAAATTCGTTCGACTAAGGAATTACTGGCGGGAATGCTGAATAAAATGCCGACGGCGTCAAATCTATGAGACAAAATTATAAAACATTTGAAAAATGTTATATAATTTGTACCAACCGAAACAAAAAAAAACGCGCTGTACAGAAAAAAATCAAGAAGAGATGTGGTAATACCTACAATAATTTCGCAAATAACTTACAAATGATTTCAAATTAACCACGAAATTAATTAATATAGTTAACCCGATTTAAAATATCTTGTGAAAAATAAATTATTTAGTTTACGACAAATCGAAAAGGCAGTACAATTCAGATACAACCCGGACATTTTTGGGTTTCGTCTGGACACCATGACGCACGTTTCAAACACCGAACTGTCCGGGTTTTACCCGGACAGGTGGCAATACTGATTAAAATACTGCCTTTTGATGCCATTTAACCCTTTTTAAATTTGATCGATTGCTTTAATTTATTTTAAATATATTACTAAACCAATTTTGAAATAAATGAATAATTTTGAGAAGGAAATTTCTTTCAAAGAAAATTCAGTTCCCAAAGAGTTAATTGAGATAAGCCTCATGTTGATAAATAATAAAGCTGAATTTTTACGTATATATTTTTACTATAAAGTATAAATCTGTTTGTTTGAAGCAACAACAACTTTAGAACAGTTAGATACTATATAATTAAATTTATATTAGCATTTTGTATTTGTAATTTCTAAATTAATGCAGCTAATGTCGGTCCACAATCACATTTCATTATGAGTTATGGAGCTTTGAAATATCCATCTAATAATATACCATATTGTTTGTTCCAACCAACTCAAATATACACACGCATCTTCCATGCTCCGATAGCCAATGAAGTCGCGATAATCATTATCTTCAATACAGAAGCATAAACCAAAAAGTTGTATACGAATTGATATAGTAATAATGAATTATATATAATGAATTGTATAATTGTATAATTTTATTCTTGTAATATTCTTAATGTTTTTGATAGTTTTGATGATTTGGATTTATTGTTCCATTTTTTTTATAAATATATATTTTTTAAAAAATAAAGGTTTTTTTAAAAACAATAATTAATTTTATATTAAAAAATCTGAAATATAAAATAAATTTAAAAACTTTATTCTTGGTTAGGTTTAATTTTAACTATTAAATTTTTAATGTATTTTTGTTTGTCACCTTTTTCTCCTATACAAACTAGACTAGATGTCCGGAAACTTTTATTTCTAAATTATTTAAAATTTATTATTATTAAAATAGGTTTGCAAGTATAAATAATATTTGTTTGTTTGTAGAAAAATAATAAAATGATTAAATTTTTCATAATTTTTGTTAGTAATGTATCATATCTATGCAGAACATTGATGTTTTAAATATCATAAGTCACAATTTTATTTTTCACTTGAGATATTTGTGAAATGAACTTTGCAAAATTGCACAGTCCGTTTACAGGGGAGATATTATAATACATAACAAAGTTAAAACTCCGAGCCCAAATGGGTTCTGATGCTGGTACTGAAAATTATCTAAAATTCATATAAATATCTAATTATTTGATATTTTTTATTCGTGTAGAAAATATTCGATAAACTTTATTATCATACAAAAGTCCTAATTTCATTATATATGCAGACATGTATTAGTTAGATTTATTAAGGAATTGATCATTGTTCTTTCATTGGGCCCTTACTTCGTTTCCCACAATTCTAGCACCATCAAAATGAGTTTAATTATCAATCAGAATAGGGATTTGGAAGATTTGATGACGGTAAAAAATGTATTTATTGACTTGTTAATAAATAGACCTATATGTCCCAATTATTTGGTCTGTAAGTCATCAATCAGAAACTAATTTACACCCATCCACTAAATCACACATCTAACAACAAAGTGATACAATTGAAATTATAAATGTCACTCTGGTTTCAATTGTAACATTTCATTGTTGTTGAAATTTTCAATTTGGACGATTTTTGACAAGTGCTACAGAACGAGAGAGAAGGATAGAGACGAAGAGAAGGAGAGAGAGAGAGAGCAGATATTAATTTATATTCAATTTAGGATTAAGTGTTTTCACAGTTGAATATTTAAAGCGAAAAATATAGAAATTCAATTTAAAATTTTATGAATCCAAAAATGGATTCAATTTCAATTTGAACAAAATTCTGTCAATCTTTATCGATATACTCCAGCTTCACAGAGAATATATATACATCATGTCATATCAATTTCCAGAGAGATAATTGAGCATCAATTTCTTTAATAATAATAATAATAATAATAATAATAATAATAATAATAAGTATAAAATGATGATTTCTTGGTAGCAGCATTTATTATAGCATTGTTTTAAATAATAATAATTATAATAATAATAATAATAATAATAATAATAATAATAATAATAATAATAATAATAATAATAATAATAATAATACATTGCATATATGTATATTCATAATGCGCCATCCGTGATTTGATATGGATGATGTAACACTTACAAAGTTACATCCTCATAATTCAAACAAGAGTGTTTGTGCAATAATTTCTCGTTTTATTTCTTGAATATATAAAGAAAGTTGTAACAAAATCTATATCAAATTATTTTGATTGAAGAAAAAAAATCCCAAAGAATAGAAAGATTATTTGACAAGTTTTCTGAAAGGAGAAATAATTAGTTGGCATTTGGGGATTAGAATGGATTTTGTTTGAGGAAATTTGAGCTTTTATGGTAATGGGATATTTATATGGAGATTTTCGTTTTTTATTTTGATGCTAAATAATAATACATTCGCAAACCATATAAAAAATTCTTTCTTTTCTTTATACTATTCAAAGTCTTGAAACCGGTGGTAAAAAAAAGACCAAACCCCGGCAAAAAGTTAATTGTCCCTTGTTATAATCGTAACCTACGTAAGATCAAGAACTACTGAACTAAATCAACTTTATTTTAGGTAAAAACTATTTAAAATAAAAGACAAAGCCAAAAAAATAAGTAATCAATTAAAGAAATATTAACTTTTTATTTGTCTTGTGTATGATTTTTAAAATAAACCATTTTGTAACTCTCAGTAAGTTCTAGGCACAAACTCACCAGAAAAGTGTTAGGCAGTTTTAAATGTTTCAAAACAATTTGAATAAAGAAAGATATGGAAATAATAATGTCTTTAAAAGTTCTGTATTTATAAGCAAGCGACGAGAGAATCAAGAAAACAGCAGCCGCTGTGTATAAAGTATACCACAAAGAATTTGGTAATTACAGGGTTATGCAAATCTATATACCCATTTATGCAAATCTATATACCTTTTTGATTAAAAGTTTTGAAAAAATAACCCCACAATATGGTTCGCAAAGCAAGGACAACACTCAACAAAGAACTTAGAGATCGTGTAATAAATTCTTCCAAAAAACCAAATTCTACCATTAAGGATCTTTCAGAAACCTTTCAACTGGATAGGGCATACGGGTATTCTCCTATAAACACAAAAGCTTTTATCCAAGTTCCTGCTAACAGAAATGTGAATAGAAGTTTAATGTGTGTGATTGGTATAAATGGTATAGTTGCCTATCAATATCGAACTGGTTCATATAACCAATCTCTATTTATCGAGTTTATACGTGAACATCTAATTCCCCACTTTCGATTTATATAATAAATTTATATAATAAATGATCCTTTGAAATATATTTATGGCGTTTTTAATTTTTTATCTCTCAACCCTCATATTTATATATTTTTATTAAATGGGCATATAGATTTGCATAAGGATGGAGAAATTAAAATGAGTTTGTTTTTTTCCCATTTTAATTAATTTAGATTTAATCAAAGAAATAATGTGGAGGTTTTTAATTACTTTAACTTTATTTCATGAAATATTGCTCAAAAACGATTAAGTCAAAAACAATGGGCCCAATTCTATACAATTAAGGACGTTATCAATGTGTATTTGTTCCTAATAAAATATTAATAGAATTCAATTACTTGGATATATACTCCTCTGATAATGATCTAGATGTGTTCATATTTCTATAATTTCATTTCCCAATTGTTATTTTTTGTGTGGTTAATCGGAAATTCTATATCTACTTATAGAAGTGCTTAACGACAGATAGTAAGACTGATTAGCTAAACATTTGCATCTTTATCAACCGTATCACAGTTGTGATCGTTTCATAATGCGGAAGGGCGACGAAATAATGATTTCAAGAAATAAAAGGATTTCCAATAAAGTGGGAATTTTGTACTAACATACGAAACCACGCTAAATGTATATGGTAAAGAGAATTTCCAAGGATATAATAGAAATGATAATTGAAAATTATTAATTACTTGTTTATTCATTTTCATAACACTAAAGATTATTATTATTAATTATATAATATATATATATATATATATATATATATATATATATATATATATATATATATATATATATATATATATATATATATATATATATATATATATATATATATATATATATATATATATACAAAAACTATAACTTATATATATACATTAAACAAAAAAAAATTACAGTCGCATCTCAATCCTATTGGTTACCTACGATTTATTTGGTACAATTAGGTGCAATAAGAACACCTTCATTTTATCACTTTTCATCTTCAAAATGGACCTCTAACAATTATAGGATCTTGGTACGTAGTCACAACTGATTCAAATAAATAATTAGTATGCTATACTGATTTTAACTTGTTACAATAAATTTGCTAAGTTTCGTTTGAAGTTACTTGATACAGAAAACAATGAAATTTATTCGAACTACCGAATAAACAACTAAATATCCATCAAAGCTCACTGAAAAAAAAACTAATCTAGGGCATCACTATAATAAAATTGAATACCTGACCCAAAAGAAAATAGAGAATATTAACTTTTTTTGATAATAACTTTGCTCTAATAGTTCTTACTCGTAAAGGTTGGAATAATTTTGGTCATTGCTGACGTAAATAACAATGACAAATAGTCAAATATTTTAACAAATAAAAGAAAATTTCAAAAATCAAAAAAGATAGATATAAACAGAAACTTTTAAAAAATTGGAAATTTTTATAAAAAGAATTTATCGTTTGGCAAATTCCCTAAATGTCCATAATAGAATTCATAGAACACAATTTATTGCTCAATTCCAAATGCAGTTGTTAGAGAAATTGCCTAAATTATGGGAGATAATAATTATAGAATGAAACAAAAATTCATCACAAATCTAATAAACTTGCAATGATTTAAATTTGTTGTAAAATTTGCTACAATCTTTTATTATTAATAAATTTATATATATACATACATATTTAATAAAAACTTTCAATCTTCACCTTTGATTTCTTTTTAATTGACATTATATTTATTAAAAAATTGACTAATAATCAATAAAGATATCGATGTTTTTTTTATATTCACGAATTTTGGTCACAGCCTTTTTTAAGGGATTTTGATCTAAAAAGTTGATCTAATGATTTTGATAATAATAATAATAATAATAATAATAATAATAATAATAATAATAATAATAATAATAATAATAATAATAATAATAATAATAATAATAATAATAATAATAATAATAATAATAATAATAATAATAATAATAATAATAATAATAATAATAATAATAATAATAATAATAATAATAATAATAATAATAATAATAATAATAATAATAATAATAATAATATAATTTCAGTCACTGATAAATCTGTCAATATTTTATTTAGAAATGCCTCGATAACAATCAGCACTGTCAACATGAAAACAAAGATTCTCAATCATCATAAATCAACAAAATATTTCAAGGAAAAACCCGGTAAAAAAAATCTCCAGTGATTTATCAACTTAAAAACTATCGAATACCATTAATCACTGTTCCTTCCAGCTAATTTCGTTTTTCCATTTCTTTATGTGGACTGCTATTGGGATTTTTGGCATAATCAGTGGAATTTTGGACAATTGTTTGGGATTTCTTAATTTATTACGAGCTAATTAGGGCGTTGACAGAATCTAATTTATTATTATTATTTTTATTATTGTTATTGTTATTTTTATTATTATTATTATTATTATTATTATTATTATTATTATTATTATTATTATTATTATTATTATTATTATTATTATTATTATTATTATTATTATTATTATTATTATTATTATTATTATTATTATTATTATTATTATTATTATTATTATTATTGTTATTTCATCATAAAAGAAAGAAGTACCTATAACTGTCACGAAATTGCGCATAATGAATAAATATTAATTTACTGTAGACATATCTATTTATTATTAATCAAAACTGAAACATAAAATCACGTCCCAGATTTGCGACTGGTAACTTGCCCAGTCTCGTAATTAATAATCATTAGGGGAAATATTTTATTAAAAAAAAACATTCGATCATTGACATTTAAATAATTAATTACAACAATTCAAACTGGATCAAAACAAATTAAAAAAGAAATTTTTTATCTTGATTGTTTATGCATCACATCAAAGGGTTAGTCATAGGAAAATAGAGAATTGGTAAAGAAACGACATAATTAAATTTATTAATTCAGTTCAAAAAGACGTGACTCATTTTGTAGTGCAACTAAAGATTTGTCCATCGCATGTTTTGTTGTGAATTCCTGAAGAAAATAATGCCCGATCCGAAGGGCAGACACATTACAATTATGTTTTTTTTTCCGAGTCTAAATTGCATTCCCAAGCTATTAACTAATTTTGTAATTAATCCCATATACTAACATCAACGAAATTGGGGAGTCGGGAGAGAAACATTGGAAACAGTATCAACTAATAAAATGAAATATTACTGTAATGTCTGTGTTTTTACTGGGAATGACCTTTATTGATTGTGCTTGTAGGGTTTTTACATTCATGCTGGTTCCAGTTGAATTTCTGTGAGAAATCCAGTTGAAGAATTAACCCCTTAAATACCAGTTCTCTACAGAAAGACAAGGCATATTTTACTAATATTTTATTTTTAACAGTTCAGATTAATTAATTTTTGTGTATTACTGATGATTATAAAATTTATTAATTTATTTAATACTAATTGTTTTTATTTTGGAAGGAGATTGCGGAATTCTCATGGGAACAAAGTGAATTTTATTAGGTTTGGAAAAGGAAAGGTTTCCTTCATCACAGGTCAGGTTTGAGGTCCTCCACAAATCTTTTTTACAATTATTTTAATTCTTTTAATAAAGAATAAAACATTTATATTTACTAGTATACTAAATAAATTAAATAAATAAATTTATTGGAATAACGTAGTTACTTGATTTCCACAGTCTCAGGTAGATAACAGATGTTTGTTTTATTTCTTAAATTGGAATTTTAGTAAAAGATCCTATGATAACTATTACAGTAGGTTTGCACTGTTAAAGATTAAGAAAATGCATAATATTAATTGTTTTGTTTTCTTTAAAATTGAATTGAAGTAATTATTTGTATTTATATCTCATTGAAAACATAACAACGTTTGAAAGATTCCACTCACTATTATTTTATTTTTATGATGAAAATAGATTAAAGATTTGTGTTAGATAAGGAAGTAGGATTTTAATTTATAGACATAATGAAAATAAATGAAATATTAAAAATTAGTAGATTCAAAAGTGAACAAAAAGCAAGGATTTTATTCATTATTTTTATTGGAATTATTCACTGGATATCCTTGAGAATTTTTTACATGCATTATTGGAAAAACAATTTTTTAATTATTAATTAATTTAAAATTTAACGACATAAAAAGTTTAATTCGTTGATAGAAGTTATAATAAAAATATTTCTATAATCATAATATGAATTGATTTAAATAAATTTTTTTAAATATTTTAATTTGTTTAAATAATTATAGTGAGTTAGAGCATTAAAAAGTCAACAAAAAATTTCTAATTTGAACGAGCAGAAAAGATTTTAGGTTAAAAATATTTAATTAATAAACACTATAAAAAGGCTATAACTATAACTATAAACACTAGAAGTATATTATAATAGTTATTATAATGATTGTTATTATTATTATTATTATTATTATTATTATTATTATTATTATTATTATTATTATTATTATTATTATTATTATTATTATTATTATTATTATTATTATTATTATTATTATTATATTATTATTATTATTATTATTATTATTATTAATATTATTATTATTATAAGTATAATTCCTGAGAAATGGGAAAAATCTGGGTTGATTGGTAATTTGATTGTTACCCAATTCAATAGATATTCAAAAAACAAGAAACCCTATATAAAATAAAAATAATCACAATTTTACCCGACTAAACAAACTTCAGAAATATTATTTTATGTTGAACACCTGACAGGAATTTTTAATGGTAACTAACGAATCGAATTAATAACATTTGATAACAAAAATTAATAATAAAACGAAAATGTTTTCTCGTCCCAAATGTGCAATGTTGTGATGGGATCATATTAATTGATTCGTATCATCACTGATGGAATTCGAGGTAATTCATTTTAAAGGAATTAGATGAATGCGGTGTTCCAGCTTAGCATTTACCATGTAAATCTATGCTTCGCTAGCTGGGAAATCGAGATTTGTTTCGATAACTTACATAATAACCCGTGTCTATAAATTTGTCTCTTAGATCGGATTCGATGTAGATGGGCAATCATATCCATCAATGTTTGGGATATCTGTGCTTATTAAATAAATTAAGGTGTCTGGAAATTCCACGACAACAATCATGGGATAGTTGAAAGGAAACCGTGGATACAATTAGTTTTTGCACCACTTTTCCCAATTTTATAATTAATGTCTGCTGGCGATAGGTACTTGTATGGTTATTATGTTTCTAATAATAATAATAATAATAATAATAATAATAATAATAATAATAATAATAATAATAATAATAATAATAATAATAATTCACTTGAAAAAGGCAGTGCCGAAAATTCGTGAGTATCAAAAAACATCGATATATTACTGATTTATAGTCTTCAAGCTCTATTTTTAATAAATCAATGTTGAAATTGGAAAAAAAGTTCTTATAATAATATTTTTATTATTACTATTATTATTATTATTATTATTATTATTATTATTATTATTATTATTATTATTATTATTATTATTATTATTATTATTATTATTATTATTATTATTATTATTATTATTATTATTATTATTATTACCATCATCATTTGTTTCCAAGAATATTTTTAAATCCTCTTCACACATTTACTATCTATGTTATCACATCTTATCGGTTTAATGTTCAGTAAGGAACTTTTAATTATCCCCAATTTTTTGCGTAAATTTTGTAAAAAAAATCGACAAACATTTTAATGATAAAATTGTAAATTTTTACAATATTAGTACAACATTTTCCAAAGCCTTTTGACACATCAAATGAGACAATAAAAGTTTAACTGAAAAAATAACTCAATATCAATATTTATATCTAAATAAATTTTTTTTAATATTTTTGCTTTTTAATTTGTTAAATTTCGTATTGAATCGAAATATTTTATTTAATATACACTAAGGAAATGGCTTACTTATTTATGTACATGAATCTCGCAAGACGAAAAGTTGAATAAATAAATATGAATCTTATAGACATTACATACCATGATGGTTCAGTTTATTTTCGAATGCTTTGGGAATTGATACTGATTGAAGGGAATAATAATAAACAAAAATACAAATAAAAAATTAGCATGTTTCTGTGAATTTTTAACATGTTTGCCTTGAATTCCAAACTAGATTTTGTTAGATTGTTTATAATGTTATTTAATGATATTTATCTTGTTTAAAAATTTTACTAAAATATAGTAACTTCAATCACGTGTGACCCCCGCAGCCCCGAAGGAAAATAAAGTGCCAGTCACCCAATATCAAATATACTACATTTTTTAGTATGATTAAATTTAAGTAATTATTATCAACTAAAAATTTTAAACTATGTAAAACAAAATTCTACTTTGGTGCTCAAGGAAAAGCATGTAAAAAATTCGATGTAATCAGATTGAATTATCCAAAATCTTCCATTGCGTTACGCTTGAATGATTCCCATGGTTCATTGTTTGTTTAAACTCATGAATTAATTTTCATAAATGTTATAATAACAAGTTTGATTATTCATTAAGTTTCCACTTTAATATTTATTATTTCGTCGGGTTTCTAATGACTGTTTCTCACACAGGAATCGGGATTTATGGAATATTTCCTGATTGGTTTCGGGTTTTTGCTAGACATCAATACATGTCGTGTGGACATTTTAATTTGTTTCAACAGTTTTTAATTACAAATTTCGACAAGTTAAATACAATCAAAAATTTAGGAAATATGCCAAGCGTTTAAATAATAATAATAATAATAATAATAATAATAATAATAATAATAATAATAATAATAATAATAATAATAATAATAATAATAATAATAATAATAATAATAATAATAATAATAATAATAATAATAATAATAATAATAATAAAAACAATAATGAGTAATCCTAAAAGACCGAGTAAAAGTAAGACAAAGAAAACATATGAAACAATTAAAAAATATGATTAATACGCCCATGCTTGCTATTGTTTGTAAGAAATACAAATTTAATAACATTGTTTTAATCAAATGAAAAGAGAATGAAAATTCAGAAAAACAATTTAATGTTGCAAATATTTATTTTTTTCTTTGAATGTCGCTGACACTAAAATACAATATAAATTTTTAATTAATGTCACTTCATAAAATGGGCCATTAAAAGTAATACATAAAAACTTTCTCCGTGAAATTCTTGCTTTATATAATTCTAAACCCTCCATAAAAACCGCCATAAATTCCATCATTAATTTGACCGGGAAATATTTCAGAGTTTTATTCGATCAACCCTTTCAACTACTATATTAATATTGTTTAATTTATTGTCACCATAGTCTATTATTATTAATAATATGATTATTATAATAATTATTATTATACATATTTTTGATTATTATATTATCGTTATTTATTATTATTATTATTATTATTATTATTATTACTATTATTATTATTATTATTATTATTATTATTATTATTATTATTATTATTATTATTATTATTATTATTATTATTATTATTATTATTATTATTATTATTATTATTATTATTATTATTATTATTATTATTATTATTATTATTATTATTATTATTATTATTAATATTTCTAAATTTTTTTTAAAAATTAGCTTCCGCTTTAGGCTTTTGTGATTCAGTTCATCATAGAAAAATTCCTTCACCGAATTTTCTAATGAAATCCAAAACTAATCTTCTCCCGTGCCTTTTATAAAAATGCGCAATTTGATTTTCTATTTTAAATTTTAATGTTTAAACGGCACGAAAGTGATTTGTTTAGTGTTTGAGCGAAACTGACGAAATGAAAAATCAAATCGGAAGTCGAGAGATTACTGTCAGCGAGACATAGATGTTCGTGTCGGATTTAGCATAAATCCGTCGTCACTTTTTAACGATGCCTGAATCAAAAGATACCAAACAAACAAAGTAGAGGGGGATTTATTTTCGGTTGTTTTTATTCGGTTTAACAATTTATCGTTTAATTCCATTCAGAAATTGAAAAATAGCGAGCATAATTTTCAATGGGAAAACGAATTTTCTGATCGGTGTTTTCTATTAAAAAATATTATTCTGGCAAATTTTGATCTGATCATATACTAGTTTGTAAAGGATATAATTTATTTATTCTTCGGTGGGCAGGATGTCGACTTCTTATTGAATAATTTATATCAAAATACGGTTTTTGATGGAACCTTGTGAATAAAATTTATTTGGAACTTTAATTTGATATTATTTATTATTCATTTACAATTGTCATCAGGATTTCGACTATCTGATAGGCACAGTTGAAGGTATAAAGGTTGAAATAGCTTTAACTCTACAGAAACTTTAATAACTTTCTAATAATTCCCTTTGATTTCTGTCTCTACCTATGTGTGAAATCCATTCTATTTTATCGGTAGAACAAGATGCTAATTCTTAAAGTAAAATGTGAGAAAATTAAAAAGCAAAAATAAATAATTTTTTTAAATTATGATAATAATCATATGAAAACAAAAGATAAGTATTATTATAAGATGATTATTACAGTATATTTAGAAAAAAAACTGTAACTTTATCAAATTTATAACATATATTGATTGATAATATTATTATTATTATCTTATAGTCGAAAATTTTTTCATTAAATACAATATTCGCAGCAAAAGGCTTAAATTATCACTTTATTATTATTATTATTATTATTATTATTATTATTATTATTATTATTATTATTATTATTATTATTATTATTATTATTATTATTATTATTATTATTATTATTATTATTATTATTATTATTATTATTATTATTATTATTATTATTATTATTATTAGTAGTAGTAGTAGTAGTGATATTATTTTTTTATTTTTTTTTTATTTATTTTTTTATGTTTATTATTTTTATTATTTTTATTAATCGCTTTTATGAAAAATATAAAAATTATTAAAAATATTTCGTGTCATTTTTGCAACAAGAAAACTAATTTGTCGGCCTAATCTTTATATTTGATAAAAGCTTTTCTTAAAGTAGAAAATTTCCATTAAAATAATGTCATAAATAACTTATCTATGCAACTGCATTCATTGTTTTAATTGGAAATATTTTTCTATGATCACGAATTTTACAGTGGAACAAAAACAATAAAATTAAGCCCCCTTGAAAATAGATTAAATTTGAAAACATTTTCGTTTATTATTACTATTATTATTATTATAAGAATTTTTTTCCCAATTTCACCACTGATTTTTTTTCCATTTTATTTTATTTATTATTATTATTTTCATTTCTTCATTATTATAAAAATTATTATTTCTTCATTATTGGTTTCACATAGAAATGACATTTTATCTTTAAATTTGCATTTAAGATACATATCATCAAAAACCTCAATTAATTGTTTTATAAGATGATTCAATAAGAAAGCCGTTACACAGATATATAAACTTACAAATATAAAAGTGTTTTTATTGCTTGTTATTGTTGCGCGTGGTATATTCTTTGCTTTTATATATATATATATATATATATATATATATATATATATATATATATATATATATATATATATATATATATATATATATATATATATATATATATATATATATATATATATATATATATATATATATATATATATATATATATATATATATATATATATATATTGTAGAAAAGTGAATATTTTGCTCTTTAGTTTTAATTTTCTCCATTGTGCTTTATTTTCTTTTATAATCCTGGATAACATTATAAAGAAAAACTCTCCATAAAGTTAATAAGGAAAACTAATTCGAGTTTAAATAGAACCAATAGCACCTCCCAGTTCATGGTTCAATTATAATCGGATCAAGGGATGTAGGAGCGTGTCGGCCGAGCTAAATGCAACGTTTCGATAGAAACAAGCAACTGTGAACAAAATTTAATCATGTTTTGTCAATATAAATTTTTGAAAAACTACAAGACATTTACATGAAGTAAAATAATTTCCCATGTCATAAAACTAATTAATAACATTGTAGAAATTAATATAAGGAAACCACAATAAATATGATAAATATCTACTAGTAGGATTCAATTAAAATCCATCGCATTCGAATGGCTGGGTCACAGGAGACATGTTTTAAATTAATATCGCATTGAATAGATTGCATTTTTCGGTACATTTTTCCGTTATCTAGCCATAACTTCTAGCAAATAAAACCAATTTTGATTAAAAAAAATGGTCTAACGAACATAATGAAAATAAAGTTGACAATGAATAGTTTTGATGAATCCAAGATATTTCATTTGTGTTTTCATAAAGCATTTCAACACAATCTTACTCGTTAGCAAGCTACGTAGATTCTTAGTCATAGCTATACGAAACGATTACTCACGTTCAGTGGCATTTGGACTGAAACTATTTTATTCTCAATTTGATTTTAATTATTATTATTAATACTCCGGGGCTTAATTAATTAATGTAAAAAAATATTAATATTAATAATAATAATAATAATAATAATAATAATAATAATAAGTAATAATAATAATAATAATAATAATAATAATAATAATAATAATAATAATAATAATAATAATAATAATAATAATAATAATAATAATAATAATAATAATAATAATAATAATAATAAAAATAATAATAATCAATTTCTTTATTTTTACTAAGAATGTTAATCCATAAATTCAATAAAGTCTCTAAAGCCCTTTCAGAATGGCTCTTTTAAAGTAGTTAACAATCCTTAATAAAAGCTGTTGAAAATTATAATTTGTTATGTAAAAAAATGAAAAGAAAACATTGAAAATTATCTTTCAATGGTGAGTAAAGTAACAAATCATAATAAAACGATGAAATATTTAACATTTAAGTTAATTATTAAAATGTACGCCGGTTTACATTTAAAGGTAAATAGTTGATACAAATTGAATTTATTAATATTATGAATAAATTCCTTGCCTTCCATTACGCAATCCTTTGCGGCTTCATAAATCAAACTAATATTTAATCCCAACAAAATGTTGCATACAAAATCAGTTCGACTGGGTTTGATAACTTTTATATTAATTTTAATAATAATAGTATTTTGTTCGTTATATAAGCCCTTATCCTTATTCATCTCTCGGTGTTAGCGTTTGAAAGTACAAATGTTTCGGAATCTTTTACTAAAGGTCATCTTGGTTACTAGAGGTTTGGAAACAGTATTTCCGCTTTCCCTTGGGTCATTTGTCATGTTATTCAATGATTTTTCTGACGCAACTGCCATACTGTTCAAAAAATCGGTTGGCTAAATAAAAATTAACATTTGAAAAATCTTTACAAAGAAAAGAAAAATGAAATTTAATTTCTTAACTTTTAAGAACAGTTATAATTTATGGATACTGCAATATATACGCAATTTCTGCTAGAATACGAATATAGATGGGTTTTACTGGCTGCTATATTTTATTGTCTTATTGTCTGTTATTATCAATGTGGTTCGTTAGTAGAAACTGGCAGATGATCAGATGTAGATCATGATCTTTTTCGGATTCAATCACGTCTTCGGAGTAAATAATGATCACTTTCTGATCTTTTATCGCCAAACACCTCAATATGGATCATTTTCATTGTGTTTAGTAAAGAATCACACACAGAGATACAGTTGATCAAATTTTGTTTGTTAAATTGAAATTTTCTCGGAAATCCTATGAGTTATGTACCAAGGAGTCTTTTCCATATTTTTTTTCAAATTATTAAATGTTAAATAGTTTTTCAGATACTTTGATTTTAATTGATGAAACCAATTACAAATATTACTTTTTACCAATGTCATTATCTTCATTAAGCATGGGGAAATGTTTATTTTGAATATGCGCAATAATTTTTGATTTTTATATATAATTATATATTCAATAGTCGCAAAGACTAATCAAATTTTCACAAAAATATATGTTGATAGAAATTACATGTCATTAAAATTTTAGTAGCAAGAAATTAATACTTCATTCATATAATACACTATTTTTTATTATCATAATGGTCTATTAAGCTAAATGTTTTGTCAGTTTATTATTATTATTATTATTATTATTATTATTATTATTATTATTATTATTATTATTATTATTATTATTATTATTATTATTATTATTATTATTATTATTATTATTATTATTATTATTATTATTATTATTATTATTATTATTATTATTATTATTATTATTATTATTATTATTATTATTATTATTATTAATATTAGTAGTAGTAGTAGTAGTAGTAGTAGTAGTAGTAATGTTTTATTAAGTGAATTAACTTAGTAAACTAATTTAATATTTTCCGGAATTTCATTCCAGCTACAAAGCCGAACCTGCTCCACCTCACGGAAAATAAAGTAATGATTAGATATAAAAACACTTGAAATTGCAAAAACATTGGTAACCGAAGCCGTTTAAGTCAATATTAGTGTAGGGTACCGGAATTTTCCTTTGTAATTTGCCGACAAATTTGTTACATATATGTATAATATCAGTGGAAAGTTGTCATTATTTCATTCGTTATATTTGTATTATTATTAACATTATTAACATTACAAATTCAATTAGTATTATTAATACTATTATTCTAATTATTAATTAATTTATTTTATGCTCGCAAAATATAAGCGGTTATTCAACAATCGAACCTGTTGACCTGAATAAGATTTGCCGACAAGTCGAAAAATGAAAGAAAAAACTAATGGCCATTCCCAGTTGTTATTGCAACGAAGTTGCGTGTTTTTACTACTTTTTCGAGCCGGGTGTCAGCGGTTCACATTGGAAATCTGTGCAACCACTAATATCCGTGGCTCTCAGGGTGTTACTTTTGCATTGTATTGATGGTGTTAATTGTCAGTGAGTCAGAGCTTGACAAAACGATAAATCACGCCCTGGATTATAATTTTTTTTATATTCACAAATGAATTTTCGAAAAATTGGCCTGCATTTCAGATCCTGATCAACTTTTTTCTATCTTTATCATCTTTTATCCGAATGATTTCAATTGAAATTTGAAACTGTCGATTTTTGTTAAAAAAAACTGTTCGTTTATTGATTTTTTTTTAAAAAAAATTTGAAATTGATTTTTGGAAATAAAATTATTTGGGAATAAAATTTTCAATTTGAATTAATTTTGTCTGACATGAAATTGTTGAGGTGTGAGCGCATTTCTCTGTGCAGTTGTGGAGGTGTTTCAATCAGAGTTTAGTCAACCGTAAAAAGAATTTTGACAATAAAATATATGTAAAATAAAAACAAATTAGATTTTATTTTTTGAAATCAGATATTTCAATATTCGATCATATGTGGAAATTCGAAATGAAATAATGGAAAAATAAGAACGGGTGAAAATATTAAAAGTGAAGGTGGGTGATTGGTGGATGAAAAATCTGGGAAAATTGATCACCTCTAAAACAAATTAAGCGGAAATTTCCTTCAATCATTTCTTGGTATTTTTTAACTGGAACTCCAAGTCAGATATACTGGTTACAAATAATTATATATTAGTATATATATTATATATTAGTATATATATATTATATTCGTAAATATAAGGAAAACTACTTGAATATTATTATATACTTTTACTTACCCCCCATCCAAGAAAATTAGAAATTAAAATACATTCTACAATAATAGATTTAAATAAAATATTAACCAATTTTATAAGAATATTACAGATAAGAATCTTTATGGAGTAAGAGAATAACTTCCAAAGAACTCCCTCATTTAGTGCGGAGCTTATGAGGATAATACTTTAATCTTTATATATAAAATCAAATATTTAAAATAATATTTCACAACTTTTACAAAAAAAATCCTTTCCAACTTGTCTTGATTTCCGTTAAATTCAACTTCTATGTCACTATAAACCGAAAAAACTATTACCTATTAAATGATTTATATAAAAAAATATGATAGTTATTTACTTATTTCATAAAACAAATTTTGAGATAAAGGATTATAAAAAATATAGTTGGAAAGACAATATTTCCAAATCTTATTCTGTGATATTTTGTGTTAATTTACATTATCATTTATAAAAATAAAAATAAATATCTTACCTGAAATTATTTGTTAAGAAATAATGTTCATTAAGAGAAACAAAATAGTTAGGAGTTCATAAATTACTAAAAATATTTCATACGTCCGCGGTTAATCAATTAAATTATAACGAATGATTAAAACACAATCGAAAATTTTAACGAATAATTTTCAATTGCAATAATTTTAATATAATAATAGAATTTTTCTTTTTTTATATTATTAAGTTATTATTTCTATTAATTTGTTTAATAAAATATTTTAAAAATTTGTTATTTTGAAGCGTTCAAAGTACTCACGACTTTTTCGAGGTTGTTTATTGATTTTGTTGCCGACAAGATTTTTAAGTAACTAGGAGATGAATGTCCGTCAGTCCCAGGCACCAAAATGATTTTCGTTTTTAAGCCATATTGCGGCCATCCTTCTGTATACATGTTGGTACTGCACAGGAGCCTGAGATGCCAATGGATAGGTAAGCCTCGTACCCACGATGACTCCTCATTGAGGTATAATTCAAATTATCCCGCTGCTGATAGAAGGGTTTATGCGTTCCTATTATTTATTTATTTATTTATTATTCCTATTCTGATTATTTATTTTATTCGCTTTTATAGATATCCTGATCGAACCGAACAAACAAGTAAAGTCTGTTATATTTATTTGCACAAAAATATTCACATTATATCAATGTCCCATCGATCTATATCAACTTTCAAAATACGATCATCAATTTTACTTAGATTATCAGCTATTTTGAGAAACAATTCATCATCTGGGCACAATTGGTGAAGGGCTTCTTGTTCCAATCTTCGTCTCTCTTTGCTTTACTTAGATAGTTTTCTGGTGGTTGATGTTGCAGCAAGGCTTTCAGTCGTCTCTTTGGTTGAAATAATAGGAATCTGGCTGATGGGAATGATATTGCAGGTTTCAGCTATGTCCAGATCTGGGATCTTCCGTTTCAATTCTGTTTCGGTGTAAACTGCCATATGAGCTTTACTCTACTCATTTATTAGTAATCGCTGAGCTCGATTCTCGGTTACTAGTCCGTCACGGGTCTTCTCAAGTTGAAATATTTGCTTTGTAGCTCCTGGACCTGCAGTGGAGTAAACCATGTGATTGAATCTTGTACAACTCCGCTTGGATTGACTTTAATTGTTGGTTGGATTTCTCGGCCTCGTGAGCTGATGTGCTATTGTCATAGTAAATGATTTTCGGAGTGAATCGGGATTAGTTTCCAACTGCGCTGTCTTGAAATAATGAGAGTTAATAATGGGAATTAGTGGGAACATTTTCAATTATCGAGTAGGTTTAAGATTACTTTTGTGGTAGCTGTCATTTGAATTAGCTGCAAGATCGACCATCAAATTTCCACGACCAGGCACTTTTGGCAGCCGTGGAACTGCACGAAAGTGTTGGATAACAGGGTCAGGTGCATAGATATGTTTGTCCCTGAGCAAACATTATGAGACAGGCCCCAAAAAAAGTCAATATTGTGTTGAAGAGAGAAGATGAAAGGGAAGACCAAATCTAAACTTCAAATATTCAGCTCAATATAACAACAATACATTACAATGTTCTATTAATCACACAATATTGGGGTATATTATCAGACAATATTTTGTTGATATTGTATCAATTAAGAGTTTTCTGTTGTTGACAAATCCAAAAATTATATTACCAAAAAAATGATATTCAAACAATTTAAATTATCAAATTACACTTTTAATATTAAAATAAGATATTATATTACTCTCCCCTTCATTAAAAAACATGCCACCTTTTAGCCACTATTCTTCGTGATTTAATGGTATCTTTCTACTTGATGGGCACAGATAAATTTTCTGATTTTATATGGCCCTTCGTATTGCATTCTACCTTTGGTTTTATTTTTCGGTTCTTCTCTCCGATCTCAGTGTCTCATACCTGGTTTGTTTAAGTTTGTGTTTCTCATTTTTTCTGCAGCTTTTTGTGCGTTTTCTTTAACTGACTCTTTAATATCTTGACTTGTGTCTTGTATCTTCCCTCAGTAGTCAACACACATTCTGATGCTTCCATCTTTTTTAGCTGTGGCATTCGAAACCCTTTTACACTCACTCCAGCTTTTATTAGGTTTGTTATCAAGACTTCTAATTTACCTCCATATGCATAGGTTTCATTCTAGGAGCATGTATAATTGGCCCTCCATTAATTTTCATTTCATGACTAACCAAGTCTATGCAACTGAAATCAAATTCGGACACCATAAATATATTCCCAAATTTTACTAAAATCTTTTCAATCTTTGGATTTTTCTCCTTGTTTAGAAACTACATTAGTTTCTTTATTCTTTCCAAATCAGAATAACTTTGTTTAACTAAAGTTGCTTCGAAATTATTATTTCGATATTTGGTTTTCCTAATTTTTCTCACATTGATCTGCTCATTATTGTTACAGAAGCTCCTGAATCCCACAACATTTCAACGTCCACTCAACTAACTGTCACTAAACTCCATTTCCTTTTATCTATCATCTCATACATCACATTCCTCTTTACCTCATTTCGTTTTTTATCTAAATTCAATTGCTTAATCCCACTAACGAAATAAAAGCAGTGAGATTCTGTGGGTTTTTTCATGTTTTCTTTCCTGATTAATTGTTCTTTCTTTACTAACAAATGAGTTATTATAATCGAACGAAATTTTTATCATTGTTGTCTTATTCATAAATCCATACAACAATTCGTATCATTTGCGTTCTGTGGTTACCCAGCAGATGGCATCTTTCAAAATGTGTGGTTTTCCTTACTACAAATCAAAAATTTATTTTTATTGAACATTGATAACGCCTATGGCCCTTTCTCTACAACAAAAAAAGTTACCTGAGTTTAGAATCTCTGGTCGGAATGGTTTCATTCTATGGCTTTTATCGTATAGTTTTCTACCTATACTTATCAATGACACACTTGGTTGTTTTCTTCGCATACTTTTTTGATAATTCTCATTAGTGATCGCTGCATATTTATTGTCGTCTTGAACATATTGGGAGAGTTACAAAAAATTACTCTGCTGATACGTGGTTGTATAATTTTGTGATTTGACATATTCTTGATTATTATTTTTATTTCTTTCCCTTATCACACTTGCGTAACTGTTTACTTGAATTTTGTTAAGTTCGTTAGTCAGTTTAACGATTAACACAGTTTGCACTATCTGACTCCAAAGGATACTTCGCGTTTTGAATAACTAGGATAAGCCGATTTTTTTACAACAATGTATTTCAAAAATATAAATACAATAAATATGGTTTACAAGAATCTATTAAAAAACACACAAATAAATTGTTACCCAAAAATTTCCGCAAAAACCTCTAATGCAACTGTTTTGTACAACTGTCCTCGAGCTGGATTCTAATTTATCTACAGCTTCGCTCTAAAGTGAAAGGTAAGAGACGAAGGATTCTCAAAGTTTTTGCGCGTTCGACTGTTACCAATAGTCGGCAACAACGTTTGCTTTTTTCTTACTCTCTCAAATTTATAAATACGAAAAAGGATTTGACAAATCAGTTCACCAAGAAAGCTGTTGTCTCAAGCTTTTAATCTTACTCCGAATTACGCACAACAGTTACAAGTGATTAAATCAAATCAACTGATAACTGCTTTCTGTTCTGTGAAAATTGAGTAACTATTTCCATTTAATAGTTCCAACGATGCAATCCGCAAAATCTCATCCCAAATATGAGACATGTTTCAGACATACAATAGCATCAAACACAGCAACATCAAACACATCAAATCATTCAC